>OVBW01001428.1:0-15075 GCA_900406355.1 Erysimum pusillum | reverse complement strand
CCGATTTGTGACGATTTCCGGTGTCACAAAACGCCTGTTTTCTTGTAGTGAGATTCACTTGCCTCTTCCATACCACATGGTATGTTTGATCTATTTATAATTTATCCATCGAAGATCAAACTTTTTGGCTTATCCACTCGTTGAGACTGTCGACAAATTGGACCATTAAGTCATCCTCCAAATCATCTAGCTTTAGCCGGCTTCAGAGATATGGTTAAAGTTCTCGTAATATTCTTCTACAAACTTGTTTACTTGGGTGAGAGTCTGGACAAATGTTTATGAAGGACATGTAGACAAACAAACCGTTTTTTCATCAGCATCTTCACTAATTCCTCTCATGAAAGGACCAGGTTTCCATGGTTGTGTCTCCTCTCGAAAACTTCTCGATTGGGACATATTACATAATTAATTATTAATTTTTTTTTTTATGTTTTAAAAACGACTACGTTCAACAGTATAAGTTTAAGGTTTTAACTATGCGATTAACCAATTGTTTTGATACGGTTACGATTAATTCAAGTTATGGTTAATATACTTTTAACTGTGTATTTACGGTTAACTGATATAGTTTTTAACGGTTTTATACAAACCGATTGATATCGATCATGCCTATGGGAGTATCGGTTAGTTCTCGGATACTCGGTAATAATCTCGCCCCTTATCTCCTTCTCTGTCTCTCGAATTCCCTCGTTGTCACCACCACAGCAAAAGCTTCTACTACTTCGATCTTCCTGTAATCTTCTTAGAGACTATTGGATATAAGGCTTGGTTTAATATGGCTTAGTATTGGTTTAACTTAACCGTAGATAACTTGTATAGTATATATATACTAAACCATATATATTAAACCAAGCCTTATATCCAATTTAAACATGTCGTACTTTCGCATCTCTCTTCAGGTATTCCATTCGAATCGTAGGTTTGCTTTTGCTATATGAGTATCTTGGATCTGTTATTCTCGCATGTTCTAGATTTAGAGGAATCTTATTCTCATGGGGTTCAAATTTTTGTTGATTGATTTCCTGAATAATTTTGGTTAAGGTTTGGACGAGAATTGTTTGAACTTGTGACCCTAATTAAATTTCTCTTTAGATAGGTTCAATAAAAAAAACCAAAGAGTAGATAATGTATTCTAGAGATTTAATTAGCAGACTGCCAGATGAGGTTCTCGGCAAAATCCTATCTTTGCTTCCGACACAACGTGCTGTTTCCACATCGGTTCTGTCCAAGAGTTGGAGGACTCTGTTTGCCCTAGTTGAAAATCTTGATTTTCATGACGCAAGTGGTGATCCTAGTGGCTTCTGTGATTTCGTGGACAAAACACTTGTTATGTTAAGCAATCCCATCTTGAAAAGATTCTCTCTAAATTTAAATTTTGCAGTGAGACATGACTTTTCTAGGGTGAACAGTTGGATTTGCACTGCGCTTGAGCGTGGCTGCTTGGAACTTCATTTGGAGAACATTCTTTTGCATACTCTAGAAATCAAGTTCTTCACGAGCAACACACTGGTTAAGCTCACAATATGCAATGGGCTTTATCCTAACATTAGTCTTCCTAGTGGGAGTGTGATGTTCCCTGCGCTCAAAACACTCTCTTTCACTTCAGTGCTGTTTCCAGAGTATGAGATGTATCTGGATTTCATCTCGGGGTGCCCTCTGCTGGAGGACTTATCCCTACATTATAGTGAGGAGAGATTTGCCCCCAATTGGTGTGGGGCCGTGTTGAGTCCTTCCATCAAGCGACTGACCATCTATCACAATTTTCCCAGTTACCGCGAGGCTCAAGATGATGCTTTGTTGGATACACCCAGTGTTGTGTACCTTGACTATTCAAATTATGTCGCAGAACAGTATGACGTTTATTTGGATTCCCTTGTAGAAGCTAGACTCGATATTCGAGCATGGGAAAAACTTATAGATGTGGAGGATTGTGATACAGAGAGTGATGACGATAGCGTTTGTCCTGAGCCTGTTTTCGGTGATGTTACAAATCTGGTTGCAGGGATAACCAATATTCAAACCCTTCACTTGTCTCCTTATTCCCTTGAGGTCAGTTCTTTGCCACTTTTTCTATTGATGTTTCAATTTAAAGTGCATGTCATTCTAGCTAGCAAAAGTCTCAAGTTCTTACATACGTTTGTTTTGGCTGTTATAATAAATCAGGTGTTTCACTTTTGCTGTAAATCAATGCCGGTGTTTCACAACCTTCTTACTTTATCGGTTGAGAGTGACAAAGAAAGAGGCTGGCAAGTACTGCCACTTCTGATCAACAACTCTCCAAACCTAGAAACCTTAGTCATCAAGGTATCATCAATCTCGTTCGATCAACATAATTCTATTTCTTTGCTAGATTTCTTTTTTTACATGAATTTGCTTGTGCCGTATTATTTTCTTAGCTTTAATATTGTACATGAATATTCCTTTTGCTTTCAGGGTCTTGTGCACCAAGTTACACATAGATGCGGGAATGCCTGCGCTTGTATCCCTAAGAGGAAGAAGAAGAAGGAAGATGGAGTATGCTGTTTGTCAACATGTCGAGTGAAGGTGCTAAATATTTCAGGGTATCGAGGTACTTGTAGAGAGTTGAAACAGATGAGACATTTCTTGAGAAATTTGAAATGTCTTGAAACTGTCAATGTGGGTGTTACAGTGAATCATCGAGAAGACAACGATGTTAAGAATATGTACCTGAGAATCACCGATGCTCTTATGAAGCTTCCCAGAGTTTCATCAAACTGTGGAATCCATATCTTCTGATTACTCTTTTCCTCCTTTATTTGATTGCTTAACTTTGTTTATTTTATTACTTAAATTTGATATAATATTCTCCTAATTTAATGTGCATTTACTTAGTTGGCTTTTACGGTTTGATTCAGCTTATATGATTTATGCATCCGTTGTTACAAAGCTCTTAGTTTTTTTTTTTTGGTGTAAACAAGAGCAAGACTACATGGTCTTCTTGCTACCGAGAAAGAAGCAAAGTATGGTTCAAAGTCTACAAAGAAGAAGCCGTTGGGACAGAGTGGTAACTCTTAACATAGACGATGTGACTGGCCCAACAAACCCGCGTCCCAAACTCCAGATTCTGTAACTTTGAACAAGCAGATAAGACACCAAGCATTGTCACATGACTTGCTTTAACGTTCTTGGACTCCATCTTCTTAAACAGCTCTCAAGCCTTATCTAGAGAACCTTTTGCACAAACCCAGTAATCATCGAATTCTACGAAACAGTGTCTCTTTCTTAATTCGTAGTAAACACTTTACAAGCCGAATCTAAATTCCCGCAAGAAAAATAACAATGTATCAAAGAATTAGCAACGAAAACATCACATATGAATCGCCATCGCATAAAGAATTAGCAACGAAAACATCACATATGAACCGCCATCGCATAAAGATATTGACTCAGAGATAAAGAAAAAACTTATGCAGCCGGGCTCTCCGAAACCATATTTAAGAAAACCAAGATGCTCTGAAAAGGGTTAGTCAGTAAGTTAAGTAGAATTTTAGAATGTGGAAATGGAGAAGGTGATGAACATTTCTTTATTTCTTTTCTCTCTCTTCTTACAATAACATTTACGTAGCTTTTACAATGGTGACTTCTGACCTAATCACTAACACATGTCTCCATCTTTAGTAGACTTTTGATAACATCGTTTTTACCCGTTTTTGGCAAAACCGTTCATGAGCATAGGTGGAAGAAACATTGGACTAGGGCCCCCATTTTTGAAGGACCCCCATTAGATTTTTTATATATATACATATATATATATATATACATTACATATAATCATATATCATATCTTATTATATAAAGTTGGGTTTTCGAAGTTAGCAACTCTCTGGATCATGACACGTGTCGCTTTCAACGATCCGAGATTTTGACATTGCTAATTATAAAATAAAAACAATAATAATTTTATAGATAATTATAAAAAAGTTATAAAAATTTAAATAATTTTAAAAATATAAAAATATAATGTTAAGAAAGCTCATAAAGATGAATTTTCCATACTTCATGTAAAATATATGTTTTTTTTTTTAAATATATCATAGGTGGATATATCCTATGATTTATTTTATTTGGATGAATAGGTGAATTTCTTTCAAATGTATAATATGTTTTACTTTTGATGTGATTATTTAGAGTTAGTGTACTAATGTTTTTGTGGATGCGAGGATTTAGAGACGTTTGTTATGACTATTGTGTTATAATAGAGGTTTTGATCTAAATGTGATATTTTTGTATGCTTCTACACGTTTTGATAAGTTTCAAATTCTTTTGTAAACGTTTAGGAGGTTGATGCGTAAAGATTGATTTCACCGGATGAAGATATAAAATTTTAAAACATGAATGATAATGAAAAACTATATAATTAAAATATATTAAAATAATTAATAAACAAAGAGAAAACTAAATTAGATAATTTATAAATATTTTACAGAATATCTAATTTTGTTTTTTATATGAGTTATAAAATTTTAGTTATAAACCCGCGTACGCGGGTCCTAATTTTTTTTCTTACATGGGTTATAAATTTTTTTTTTAAACCTAATCTAGTATACATATACGATGAAGTTGGTGTTGAATTTTTTTAAAAAATGGCTATTGATTTTGGGTTGTTTTTTGGATAATTTGTGTGTTTATGGCGATTTTTTGGCTATTCTTTTGTAACTTTTATTTATTTATTAAACATATGCGTTTGATTATGGTTTTATATTGCATAGTAGAGGTCCCCATTTTTTATAGGTTTTTTATATTGCTTGTGGCCGCATTTCTTTCAGGAACGGTCCTCACTTTTTGTTATGTTTTTCATTTGGTTTTAATATGGATTTCAAATGATATTTTTTAATCGCCTAAATGTATATATTAAACACGAAAACATCTAACAGACCAAACCGCTGAGACTTTAACACTGTATTGATCGGAATCTAAGATCTTTGCTTTTGTTTTCTTTCTCTCATTGTACATATTGCTTGCTCGATCTGGAAATAGAGTACAAAGGTAAAAGAAAGAAGGAGAAAGGTTTTTTTTTTCATCTAAAGATAAATATCTGATTTATGATGTTTGTTTATGAATCTTGGATGATTCGGTTTTTTTTTTTTGGACTATTTTATTTGCAGCATATTGTTGAAGCATCGTTGAGCAAAGAAGAGATGAAATTTACAAACATGTCTTGCACCAACAAAGTAGAATGAGAATATTGAGGAATGAATGAATGATTCCCGTTCCATTACTATTTTTTGTACTCTTCAAATTGCGATCACTTAGACGCTCGTGTAGTTAAATCTACAAACAATATATGATTTCTAGTGTAATATTTTCAGAAATATCTTATTTATGATGTTTTTTTAACATAGTTATATGCTTTTATATATTAAACTAATCGATTGTTTTTTCAGTGTAATTGTGGTCGAGTAAAGGTGTCAATGCAGGTTAACCTCTTGAAAGAGGATCATAATCTGCATTAGAATTATTTTTTTTATAATAACATCAACTTTTCAAAACCATAAATTAAACTGTAAAAACCCTAGTTAATATGTTGCTAAATGCTCAAATCATATAAAAGAAACAAAGTTGATGAAGAAATGAGATAATCTCTACATTTTAATCAAAGAACTACCTCCATTCCCAACAAAATAAAGATATGGTGCCCACCAAAAAAATAAAAATAAAGATATGGTTAAGTTTTCTATTGATTTATATATAGGTCGGCTTCTTTATTTATTAATTAATTCGTTATTTTAATGATATTTATGATATAAGGTAGGAACCAAAACCATTCTTGATTCAATATAACCATGGTAAAATGTATTATTTGACGACATTAGACAATGCTGCTAGACCAAACAATTTCAATCAACGGTTTAAATTTCGAACAGTGAGCATGCCGAAAAATATGCTACAACGTTGTGGAGCATTTTGTTGGGTATGGTGTTGGACCAATATTTCATTTCGAACCCCTTAAATATCATTACCGTAACTAATCTCCTTCTTAGCAAAATCGCTCTTATGCACTGAAACTACTTTTTCTATAATGTAACATTGAAACATAAATCAAAAACAATACTCGAATTGCGTATGCATATGAACAACTGTAATTCCATTATGATTGTATCCGTTAATACTATGACTTGTTTTCTATCCAATTTGCGGGAAATGATGAGCCTGCACTTATGGTAGAGGGGGCTAAACTTTCACCAATGGTTAAGCGTCTTATCTATTCAATGTCATAACGTTCATTTTCTTGTAATTTCTCACAATTGGCCAGACAACTAGGACTATTCTTACAGCAAGTGACAGAAACTGTACTAGACAATTCTCACAATTGTCCTAACGGTCTGTCAAGCTTAAGAGTGAGAAGTCAACCTTAATTTGAGTTTGAATGGAGGGATATAACTCTATTTAATAACTAAAAATTTACAAAAAAGATTGGCTCCTACAAGGAAAACTATAGCCATTGACCCAAAATTTATTAAGAATAAAGATATACACATTTACATACGTGTTAAAAACAATTTGCCCTCTCATAATTATAACTTACGTGTTAGCTTAGTATTAGTGTTTTTTACGTCACTAATAGTGCTTAGTATTAGTGCATCCCATTTCTATGTCCCATTTCTATCGTTATCTATCTAGGCTTTAGATTTGTGTTTTGAGTCTTTCAGTAGTTATAAGATAAGTTTTAGGTGTTTTTGTTTTACTTTGTGTATTTACAGATCATTGGGTGTTTGAAACAAAAAAAAAAACAAAAAAAGTTTGGACCAAAAAAACAGAGGAATTATGTGAAAAACAAGGAAAATGAAGTCATACCAAGTAGTTGTTCCCCAGCAAACTTAAAAAGCAATCTTGCCTGAATCATAAAAGTAACTATTGACATGAGATCACAATAAAAAAACCATAAGATATCAAGAGATAAATTAGCTTCAGATAAACCAAAAAGCATCAAGTGATCAGTGTTAGATGAATCTTCGCTCTAAGAATTATCATCGGTATTAAATTATATATAGGGAATTCAATTGCGTTTACCGAATTTACCTGAAACCATGCCAAGATGCACCATCAACACCACCAGGTCGTCCAATTGAAGATTAATCCTCAACTCCCCTTTTACCTTAAGCATAATACATGTAAAGATGTTAAACTTCAGGCCAACTGAAGAAAAGGGGAAGCATTACGATGCGATTAAAAGAAAATTTGAACCAAATTTCGGCGATGGATCTTTCTGCTTCCTACAAGGAAATCCTTCCATTTATAATATACAACTAACGCAATATGAGAGTCTTGCAGTACCATACCCCTAAAACTTATCTTCCATTTATAATCATATTGCTGCATTCTCTAGTTCCTTGTCATTGATACAAGCTTCTCAATCTCAATGTCAAAGTTACCAGTTGAGGTTGCTGGAGTCGATGAGATCATACCAAGTTAGTTGTTCTGCAGAATCAGCTTTGAGTAAGGTTAAGTAAGATCAACCCAGAGATAAACAAAACAATACTCAAAGAGACTCACGTTCCCTCTTCAATGCAAAGCATCTCGTAAAACCTGCCCACAAACATGCCTACAAGTTGATCCTATCATTATTCCAAGAACAAACTGGCAAGCGGGAATAGCAGTGGTGACCTAATATTCCAAGCGAGAAAGGACATGAATCAGAGAAAGATATTTCTATCTTAGATAAAGAGGTGAAATGATGTTAAATGTCAAATTAGCATGTCCCTTATCATATTGCTAACATGAACATGATTCAATTAAACTCAAACCTGCCAAGGACTAAAGACCAAAATCAAAGACATGTGATCAGGATAGAAACTTTAAGAACAACCCAAGAAGAAGAATTTTATACCAAAAAGATTAGTAGACTCTGAGCACTGAACCAGCGGAACAATAAAAAGCACATTTTAGATTACCTTGATTTCAACATCGTTTAGGATTACGCAGCTAATAAGCCTAACACCAAATCCAACACACATTTGCTAAGATTAACACATTTTGACTGACCTTTTTCCAAAGAATTTAAGTTGATCATTTGCAAACTGTAAAAAAGTTTAACTAGACTTCATGAGATAAAAAGAAATTTACCTTTGCGGTTAGATGCAGTCTTCTATTACCAATTATCATCGGTTCCTATATCAGACTGCGTATATATATATATAGGAAATTCAAATGCATTTACATAAATGACCTGAAAGCATGCCAAAATGCATCATCAACATCACCGTCCTCTTGGTTCTCAGATCAATAACATTTATCTACTTTCTGAATGAAACACACATAAAAGTTGTAACTTGTAAGGAACAGAAATAAAGATGCACTCACAGTAGCATCTCTCGCAGGTTGTTTTGTTCTTGGATATCGTAACCAGGTACATCTCACTTGGATGGAAATCAACTTGGTTTACCTTAAGCATAATAAACGTGAAGATGTTAAACTTCAGGCCAACTGAAGAAAAGCGGAAGTATTACGATGAGATTAAAAGAAAAGTTGAACCAAATTTCGGCGATGGATCTTTCTGCTTTCTTGAAACGCAAGTAATAGAGTGACCACGTCTGGACTTGCGTTGCTTTCTTGAAACGCAAGTAAACGAATTGCGCTGCAAATAGTCATCAAAACGTTATACCTTAAACACGCATCTGTGCAGAGTTACACGAAATAAAGATACTGGTTCCTAGCTAATTTTCTTCATCTTTATTAATGAATTAACTCCACAAGCAGATAACCTTACAAAGATTCAGTTCACCAGCGAAAATCCATACATTAACGAAATTCTGGACCCCTAAAAAACAAGAGCTGACTGTGAAAATCTTAACGAAGGATAAAGAAATTTAGGAAAAGCAAAAAATCAAGTACAGTAATGAAAATTAGGAAACGACTTAAACCCCTGAAACCATAGACAGTCACAAGAGAACAGGCGTAAACTATCGACTGATGCTCAAGCAGAAACCCTCAAAACTGCACTCCACTTCCATTGAATATGAGCTATAAACACCTCAAACCACAGATCAAAGCACTAATATATAAAAATATAAACAATTCTATGTAGAAATATGTTAGTTACAGTCAGACCAATATGACAAGAGTTGGGAATAACGAGGATGCAACCAGACCAAGTCTGCTTGCTATCAAATATATAACAGAGAGGATAGCCTGCTTGGCCAAGTCACAAAAGAAACAGAGGAATTATGTGAAAAAAAAAAAGCAAAATGAGGTCATACCAAGTAGTTGTTTCCCAGCCAACTTAAAAAGCAATCCTGCCTGATTCATAAAGTCACTATTGACATGAGATCACAAAAAAAAAAAAAAACCATAAGATGTTCAGATGTTGGAGGAAGAGTGTTAGATAATACATTTACGGGTCACTGCTGGTCTGATGAATCTTCGCGGTATAATATATAGGGAATACACTGTGGGACATAAATAAAGATAGTTGGAAACTAGCAAAACCCAAAACGAATATTCTGAACAATCAATGTAGTGCCAAAACGAATATTATGAACCTTGAGAACCTCAATCCTACAAAATCTAAACCAGAGATCACCAAACAAATAATGCAAAGGCAAAACAAGTATGAATGGAAATTGAAATTTCTGTTACTTTTAATCCTTCTATAACCACCCTAAGATGACTGAGCTATGATTATATGGGAAAAGGATAAGTAGGCAGGGATGGTATAAGTTACCTGTTCTAAACAAAGTCTGTCCCCTCAAAGAAACCCAATGGCGAAGCTGCAATATATTTTCTTCACTCTTCAAAACAGAAGTTTCATCTTTATAACCAAGTCGCTCCAAGAAGAGTCCACTCATCTGATTTGGTGAACCATGAGACATATAAATGACCGAAAGCATTGAGATGTAACTAAATCCAACAACAAGAGCTGATCAATAAGACATACCTGGGAAAAGTTCGGCAGATAGTATACAACTGATACACCATCTTCATTCTCCATTTCTAGGTCGTTTTTGGAGTAGACGATCTCCTCACTATACTACGGAGTTAGAACACTGTAAATGCAAAAAGAAAACTATAAGATTACTTGATGAGGAAGCTCTCTGCAGTAGGCATTCATAACAGTTCCGTAGTATCAACTACATGGATTGTATATTGTACACTAATTCCAGTTGTAAGAAAAACAAAACGTGAAAAAGCACTAAAGACCAAAATCAAAGACATGTACACATACCTGGTCAGTCATGAACAACATATGACCTGAGAGAAACAGAGCAAAGATAGTGGGAACGGACCTGCAGCTTGTTGGGGAGAACAAGAAGAGTCTGACCCTGAGAGTGAGAAACAGAGAGAGTGAGACAAAGCTGAGTGAAACCTAAGAAAGAGATAGTGAAAAATTCAACATGGTAACAGGTTCAAGGAAGAAGAGGAAGAAAAAAAAAAAAGGACGAGAAGGAAAACCTGAGCTTCGATAGTTCTCACTTCATTCTTATATATATATCTGTTCCCAAAGCATCAGATGAAAGACTTATTCTAACTCAAATCAATACAACTCAAACTCATTAAAACATCAATGATCAACAAATTTCCACGGATCCAAACGATTCAAACCCTAAACAGTGAACAAAAAGGAATCCGTATCTAAATTAATCAAAATTTCAACCTAAAACTCATGCATAAACCTCGAAATAACAATTAGAATCGTCAATTAGAATCGTCTCTAAATCTCCAGAAATTCTGGGAGATGAAACTATCAGAGATAACACTCTGGCTCAGGAAACAGAGATTGGAGTCAAGGATTCGAGACATGGAGTTTTGAATCACAGCAGAAATAGGATCATACTCTTTTCCAAGACCAATAAAAAAACCACAGACCTTAATGGACTCTTCTACAGGTTTTCCAATGGAGCTAAGCTGGTCACAGATTGATGTGTATTCTCGAACATAGGCTGAAAAGCTTTTACCTTGTTTCTTAATCTGATGCAACTTTCTTTTAAGCTCAAACTCTCTTCCAATGGAGCTTCTGTTGTAGGTATTTGCCAAAGAAACCCAAACATCATGAGCTGTCTTGAGACTGCAAACACCACCAAGAGCTTCCTCTGTAAGACTGCCAAAAATCCAAGATCTCACAAGCTGATCTGCACAGAACCAGGACTCATGAGCTGGATTTTCCACCACTTGAACTGCTTCACCTGTTTGTTTTTCAACCGTAGAAGCCGGAGCAGGATAACGCCCATTGATGAATCCTAGAAGCTTTTGGCTACTGAGAAGAGACTCCACCTGAGTCTTCCAGAGTAGATAGTTTGTGTCATTAAGCTTCAAGGTAACGAAACTTGAAACATGAACATTAGAAGGAAGCGGATAAGAATCGGGATATTCACCCATTAGAGCACCTGTTAGGGTTTATTGCTCTGATACCATGATATAGAAGGATTACTGATAATCCCTGCTCCAAGTTTTACTGATGTTCTGCATGAGATAGAAGGATTTGACAACAGGTTACAATCCCATGATGCTGCTGTCGTGTCTTCTCAGATGGTTTTTAACACACAAACTCAGTCTCATGAGGTGTTTCAGGCTGTTTCTAACAACTACAGAGGTCGTGGTGGCTATGGAAACAGAGGTGGCTCAAACCGTGGCAGAGGAGGTTACTCTTCTCGTGGAAGAGGTTTTTATCAACAAGCAGTCACCTCAGGCTCCAGTCAAGGCTCCAATCCTCGTCCAACGTGTCAGATATGTGGTAGAGTGGGTCATACTGCAATAAAGTGTTGGAACCGCTTTGATAACAACTATCAAAGCAATGATTTGCCTCAAGCCTTGGCTGCTCTGCAAGTTTCAGATCCATCTGGTAGAGAGTGGGTCACTGATTCTGGTGCTACAACTCATGTTACCTCCAATGTAGCAGCATTGCGTGAAGCTACTCCTTACAATGGGCTGGATTCTATCATGGTAGCAGATGGCAACTATCTGCCTATCACTCATGTTGGGTCAGCTAATCTCTCAGTCTCCACAGGTAGTTTGCCAATAAACGATGTTTTGGTTTGTCCTTCTGTCAAAAAATCTCTTTTATCTGTCTCCAAATTGTGTGAAGATTATCCATGTGGTGTGTTCTTTGATGAAAATAAGGTTTACATTCTGGACCTTCAAACCAAGAAGGTGCTAACAAAGGGGCCAAAGCGTAAAGGACTGTACGTGTTGGAGAATCAAGACTACAAGACCTTCTATTCCACAAGACAAAAGGCCACTGATGCTTCTATTTGGCACCAACGCTTAGGTCATGCTAGTCAACAAATTCTCCAACACCTCAACAACAGCAAGGCTATTTCAGTTAATAAGAGCAGCATCAACCCCATTTGTGAACCTTGCCAAATGGGAAAGAGTTTAAATTTACCTTTTTCAGTTTCTGAGTCTATTTCTATTGAGCCATTAGCTAAAGTGCATTGTGATTTGTGGGGGCCTTCTCCTATTGCATCTGTACAAGGATTCAAGTATTATGTGGTTTTTATTGATGAGTTTTCAAGATTCAGCTGGTTCTATCCACTTCGATTAAAGTCAGATTTCTTTGATATGTTTATACTGTTTCAAAAGCAAGTCGAGAATCAGTTCAGTAAGAAAATTAAAGTGTTTCAGAGTGATGGAGGGGGAGAATTCATCAGCTCAAAATTTAAACAACACCTTGTTCAAAGTGGGATTAAACATCAAATCTCATGTCCTCACACTCCTCAGCAGAATGGGATAGCTGAGCGCAAGCATCGTCATCTCATTGAACTCAGCTTATCCATGATGTTTCACAGTCAAGTACCATTGCAGTTTTGGGTTGAGAGCTTTTTCACTGCAAATTATCTTATAAATTTGTTACCTGCTGCTCCCCTCAGCTTTAAAAGCCCTCATGAAGTGTTGTTTAACCAAGAACCAGACTATACTTCTCTGCGAGTGTTTGGCAGCGCCTGCTATCCGTGTCTTCGGCCCTATACCGATCACAAATTTGAACCGAGATCTTTGCAGTGCGTTTTCTTGGGTTATCAACCGGCTTATAAAGGATATAGGTGTTTATATCCTCCTACCGGAAGGGTTTACATCAGTCGTCATGCAGTTTTTGATGAGAGTCTCTTCCCATTTCAGAATAAATACAAGCATATGATTCCTGCATATTCTTCAACAATTTTGAAGGCTTGGCAAGCTGCAACTCAAGATGAACCAGTCTCACAACCTAGTTCACCAGTGCTTCTACCAAAACCTGTGGAGATCACTGAAAATGACAACAATGAACCTGCAACCGAGAACAATGTAGTGGAAGAGCAGGCTCCTGCAAATGATACTGTCTCAGAAGAGCAGGCTCCTGCAAATGATACTGTCTCAGAAGAGCAGGCTCCTGCAAATGATACTGTCTCAGAAGCATCCTCAGAGGATACTCAGGCTAAAAATAATCAAGATGTGGCTCAGGAACCAGAACAAGTTGTTAATGTTCATCCCATGGTTACTAGAGGTAAAGATGGTATAAGGCAACCAAATCCAAAATATCTGCTTATGACTCACCCTCATAGACCCAGTGAGCCTAAAACAGTAGCTGCAGCTCTAAAAGATCCAAGATGGACAAAAGCCTTGAAGAAGAGATGGAGACTCAGCATCAAAATCATACTTGGCATTTAGTTCCCTTCACACCAACTATGAATATTCTGGGCTGCAAATGGGTTTTCAGAATCAAGTTGAATGCAGATGGATCTATTGACAAGTTTAAGGCTCGGCTTGTAGCAAAAGGGTTCCATCAAGAAGAAGGTGTAGACTTCCTTGAAACATTCAGTCCTGTAGTCAGAACAGCAACAATCAGGGTCGTTTTTGGTGTAGCAACAGCAAAAGATTGGCCAATAACTCAGCTAGATGTCAAAAGTGCTTTTCTTCATGGAGATCTGCATGAAGATATCTACATGGCTCAGCCTCCTGGTTTTGAGGATCCACAATATCCAAATCATGTGTGTAAGTTGGATAAGGCAATCTATGGGTTAAAACAAGCTCCAAGGGCTTGGTTTGATAAGTTCAGCATGTTCCTCTTGGAGTATGGTTTCAAATGCAGTACAGCCGACCCTTCCATGTTCATTTATCATGAAAATGGTAACACTCTGGTTTTGCTCCTTTATGTTGATGATATCATTCTGACAGGAAGTAACACTGTCTTGCTTAAGCATCTGGTTAAAACTCTCAACTCTCAGTTCTCTATGAAAGATCTTGGTGATGTTCACTACTTTCTTGGGATTCAAGTGCAGAAAAGTTCTGAAGGTCTGTTTCTCAGTCAAACCAAGTATTGTGAAGACATTCTCTACCAAGCTGGTATGTCTTCTTGTAACCCTATGGCTACACCATTACCATTACAGCTTCCTGCAACACAAGACAGTGATGGATTATTTCCTGATCCCACCTATTTCCGAAGTCTTGCCGGCAAACTTCAATATCTGACATTAACAAGACCAGATATTCAGTTTGCTGTCAATATTGTGTGTCAAAGGATGCATTCTCCCACAATGGTTGATTATGGTCTGTTGAAAAGAGTTCTGCGGTATCTCAGAGGCACATCAAGTTTTGGTTTACATCTAAATAAGTCAAGTTCCCCACCGGTTCTCGCATACAGTGATAGTGATTGGGCTGGCTGCAAAAACACAAGAAGATCTACATCAGGTTTCTGTACTCTTCTCAATGACAATCTCATCTCATGGAGTGCAAAGCGCCAACCGACTGTTGCCAGGTCTTCAACAGAGGCAGAGTATAGAGCCATGGCTGAAACAACAGCAGAATTAACCTGGATTGCCTCTCTGCTCAAAGATCTCCACATAACTCAAACAGGTCCTGCAATTCTTCATTGTGATAATCTCTCTGCTGTTCATCTCACCACAAATCCAGCTTTTCATGCAAGAACCAAGCATTTTGAATCCGATTGGCATTACATCAGAGAAAGAGTGGCACTTGGTTACATTGAAACTCGACATGTCCCAGCTTCGCTTCAACTTGCAGATATATTTTTAAAGTCATTACCCAGACAGGCGTTTACTTCACTCAGAGACAAACTTCGAGTTGGTCTTCTAGACAACTGATCTCTTCCTAGAAGGATAAACAAATAAAAACCTTTCATACACT
>OVBW01001427.1:0-12451 GCA_900406355.1 Erysimum pusillum | reverse complement strand
TGGAATTAATTTGGTCCCTTTAACTGCTCCTGCTCCTTCTACAACTGCTGCTGAACCAACTAAACCTCTGTCTGGGTCAAATTCGACTCCATCTGAGGGAAAACAAGAGATACAGGATGATGGAAGATCTGATATGACCAAGGAAATTATTGATAGTGGCGAGAAAGAGAAGAGTGAAGCAGTTAATACTGGAGAGGGTGGTGGAGCTGAAAACAAGACTCAAGACGAGACAAAAACGACTGCAGAAATCGAAGATGCTGCTGGGGAACAGACTGAAAAAGCTAAGGATGACAACGACAATAGCAACACTGGTAAGGGGACTGACGGTGTTGTCAAGGATTCAGGTGATAATCAGACTGAGAAAGAAGGTGATGGAAATGAAGACACAGAGAAGAATGGAGAAAGTGGAGCCTTCAGCTCTTTCCACCAGCACTCGAGTAGTAAAAACGCATTCACAGGACTTGCAAGTACCAGTTTTTCTGCGTCTTCATTCTCGTTCGGTTCGGTTCCACAGGAAGGTTCGACTGGGTCTGGTTCTGGGTCTCTGACTCAACAGTCATCCTTCAGCTTTAGCCTACCAACCAATGGAAACTCTTCCCTGTTTGGTGCATCCGGTTCTACTTCTATTACCACAAAGAGCACCGAACCTACTACTGTCTTCCCATCAAAGCAAGATGTTTCAGTGGAAACAGGAGAAGAGAATGAGAAAGCGGTCTTCACAGCTGATTCAGTAATGTTTGAATATCTTGAAGGAGGTTGGAAAGAGCGTGGGAAAGGAGAACTCAAGGTAAACATATTGACGACTGATAACAGAAAAGCCAGGTTAGTAATGAGATCAAAAGGAAACTACAGGTTGATCTTAAACGCAAGTCTTTACCCGGAAATGAAACTGGCAAACATGGAGAAGAAAGGAATCACATTTGCTTGTGTGAATAGTGCAAGTGAAGCCAATAATGGTCTCTCTACATTCGCACTCAAGTTCAAGGATCCAACGGTTGTGGAAGAGTTCCGAGCAGTTATCGAAGCACATAAAGACAGTAAACCCGCCGTTGTAGAAGCAGCAGCCCCTTTGAAGACACCTGAGAACTCCCCGAGGGCTGAAGAGGCTTGAAGTAAAATCTTTGAAACATTCCTTGCGTTCTTGTCTATCTTATTTGAAGTTCAAATTTGGCAGAGAGAATAGAGAGATTATATAGATCACTTGAACTCATTATGCGTCTCTTACTATCTTATTATGAATGAATACTGGATATTACTGTTTTAAAAGGAAATCTTTTTGTAATTCAACATCAATTACATTCATAGATAACAATAAACATCTGTCATAATCCGTAGCCAAACCATTACAAAAGAATTCATACAAGGCCAATCAATCTGTCTCAAACACTACATTTGTATAGAATCCTGTTTCCATATAAACAAATATTTCACAAGTTTTTTCGAGAGTGGAGACCATATTTCTCTGAAGGTTGGGTTGGGGGAGAGAGTCTCGGTTCTTGAATAATGAGGGCCTTGGGGTTTCTACACTAGTGATTTGATTTCTATTAGTGTTTGCCGCTGTGTTATGATGCGGGTTTAGACCCGGAAATATGTGTTTATATCTTTATAAACAATTGATTTTCATAAATTTATATATAAACTACAAGTGATCTGTGTTTTTGCAACGGAATATTTCATCGTACAGTTGGTTTGCAATGAAACTATTCCGTCTGTGTATCACCTTTGCAAATAGAATCTGTTGCAAATCTGCAACATATATATTTAAAATGGAATGGTTGGACTGAACATCAGAGATACTCTTCTAGCTCCACGGAAACGGAGAAGCTACCGAAACCTCTTATCTACTTGGTTCACTCATATGTAATGCATCTAACCTGATGATCTTCTAGCTAGCTAACCATAGGTTTAACTTTTTTTCCCTGAAGCTACCTTAGCCTAAAAAGCTTGATGATCTTATAGCTAATTAACAAGAGGTTTCTCATATCAATATAAATTAATAAAATAACATGGTATAGAAGTTTTTACCGTATCTTCTATATATACCGTAATTGCAAACAACGATGAAAATTGCAGTTTTATATGTCTTAACTAGTATTCTAAAAAGAAGCATGTGGCCGTCTAGAGTCTAGACGGTGGTTAGGTGTAGCATGAGTTCTAAAAATCTGTTTCATCTGGTTTCCTATACCTTCTCAAATGTTGTATCCAATATTGTTTGGTGCAGGCTGTGACCCATGCATATAAAGGGAACATGTAAAGCACCGGCCAAAAATTATTTGTGTCGACAAAACCGTTGCAACTAGTCGTGGCCATCTCGTCGGAGCCAGGGACAAACCTTTTTTATAAGTGATAATATGTATAAAGTCAGTGGCCACGGATACACTATGGCGGTATGGCCTATCTGCGGCCAAGTTCATATCAAAACCGTTGCCAACTTGCCACATCTCATCAAATGACTACGATAAATTTTAGCGATGTACTTCAACAATGAATGAACTTTACACGACCTTGCCACGAATAATTTGTGAAAAACTAAACTACTGCAGTACTACTATACAATAAATTTCTTTTAGTATACGTGTTCTTCTGTTTTTTTTTTTTTTTGGTCATCAGTATACGTGTTCTTCATTCACATTGATGTTGATGAATCTGAATTATAATAGACTACCATGAGATATAAATAATCATACGGGGATGATCAACAAGTCTTATCATATAATTTAAATTAGACTCCATGATTTTCCTCGTGCCTATTATAATTTTTCTCGTCTAAAAAAAAAAATTCTGTCGTCTTGTTCTTCATTCACATTTATAAGTTCTCAACTAATCTCCTTAATTAATGATCGTCCTTATATGATTATCTATGTTGTATAGTCGATTTTTCTATAATATCTTAGATCAGTCAACATCTAAATAATTTATTTTCATAATTAGACAGTTTGATCCTATAAAAGATTATAGGAAAATCGTCGATGTGGCTGAAGTAATAATTAATGGTTTCGAGTTCTACAGATAAGGAGACACGTAAAAACTTTGGGACACGAGTTCGATATTTTTTTAAAGATTTCTCGACGCTCAAGTTAGCAATATACATAGGTTCTAAATACAACCGAAATTACGATAAGATAAAGGTAATAGCCCAAGCAAGGCCAGGGGCACATCAGTCACCACATCGACCCCAACTCGTTGACCGGGCAGCAAACTGCCGTGATATATCTTGCTAACAGGTGACCTCGACTCGCTAACCAGTTCAGGTATATCAAGTTATCAACAATATATATGCTAGAATTAGCTAGTCTTGTAATACAAACTACTCTTCGAAGTCACTTGATACTTATTAAGTTTTTATGCAGAAAAGACGAGAAAACTACCCGAATTGTATTTAATTTCTAATATCCGCACATATCGGAAGACATGTACCTAACCTTATGATATTTTGATCGTCCTCGTGCCAAATATAATATTTTTGTCATCCTGTAACGGTTTTGCATTTAGTTTTCACACACAGGGGTTTGATTGGTTGAGACTTTTACTGTACGCTTTATTTTAAATTTATGACTGTAAAATTTATAGCTTTGGAAAATAGATTGTAACTTTTAAAAAAATAAACAGTCACCTTGTTAGTTACTCATACCAACTTCATAGTTATATTTTATATCAGTGCACGTGATGGTCATGTATATTTTAATTAGACAGTTAGATTCTACGTACGTTATTTCATATTTAGCTAGGTAATATCTAGGCCTCTAACGTGGAAGATTGGAACTCTATGACGTAATCACCTCTTTTAACATGCAACCACAATCTTGTTAATTAAAAAAAATGTGATATGTTATTAATGATTTTTAATCGAGTTTCATCTTCTCAACTAATCAATTTTGTCGTGACTCGTGAGATATATGTAGAAATTCTATTAATCTTGTTGAGTTGATAAATTTTGAAGTGGTTAATTACCAGCTTTTCAGCTTCCAAATAAGTTCTACAAATTTGGGTGTAGCTTTATTCTATTACTAGTTTTTCCTTTTTGTCTTTTTAAAATGTGCAACTAGTGATATTAAAGAAGATCAACAAAACTTACTGTTTATTATATCATCCAATAGACCCCGTACTAAAAATTTAAAAAAGCAAACCCTAATTAATCTGTTAGAATACCACAAGAATGAAATATCAGTTATTTGGACATTCGCAAGCAAAACAGAAGACGAGTATTATTATGTAGTTTTACGGCATTATATTCAAAAGCAGATTACAAACACTAAACCTATTAAATCGGTCTACTATACATTGAATATATCAGTAAGCATAAATCTGACAATCTCTAATTAGTTTCTCTTCAGTTTTAGGGTTTTTGCATATTTCTCACCGAAATAACTGACAGCGACCAAAATCGAATTCTATATCGTCTCCTTCGCATATATATGTTTTCGGTTTATACAGCTTTTTTTCTTATTTTTAACAACGGTTTAGACGTTTTTTTTTTTTAATTTAGTGATATGACACATGATTTTATCACTGAGTCTTAGAAAAATCAAAGGGTACGTAATAAATTCAGATGATGATTAGGATGAATCCTTTACATTGTCCCTCCAATTTTTTAGTTACCCTTTTGCTAATTTCTTCTAACAGTTTTTTGTTGTTGTTGTTGTTGTTTCCTCAATTGCGCATCCAATAATTTCGTCACCTAATTAACCCTAGACTATATGCTCCAGTCAAATAACCCATTTCAAATATTAATCGATCCACACATAAAGGAACTGATGATGTAAACTGTGAGACTTAATGATGTTTAATTAATTACGTCATTAATTAGTTAGGAACATAAAGTACTTAAACTATTATTTAATTAAAAAAGACGCGTCGAGTTCAGTCTATTTAAATCACAGCAAGTTTTGCTACAAAACATCAAACAAGCAAAATTTTAAAGATCAAGGAAAAGTGTTGTTTTGGGTTTAGCATTCTGTATAATTTGGTCTTTGTTGTGACAATCTCTGCGATGGGAAGGAAAAGTGTGGTTTTGGGTTTAGCAGTGTGTCTCTTTCTCTTAAGCATCCATGAGGTCCGTGAGGTTTCGTGCCAGGTAAAGTAAACCATATATAATTAAACACATTTTTCTTTATACGAACATAACACAATTAAAGAGGCAACAAGAAGAGGCGACATCAAATTGACTTGCATGCATTTGATATTCATTTCAGGTCGAGGGAGGCATAGATTTGAGTAGGATAAATCCATCAAGGGACTATCGTGAATATGATCAAGGTAAACGATATTTGTTTCTTAGTATATAGCGGAATTGTATTGAATTTGGGTCTGTATTGGTTGCAGCTAATGTCCAAGAAAAGGAAGAAGAAGAAGAAGAGGGTAAATGTATATAGTTTAGAGCTTTCCTTCTTCTTTTTTTATTTATTTGATGTTGGCCTCTCTTCTCTAAGACAATATTAATCTATCTCAGCTACAAATAGCGAGAGGAGCTGGGAGAAGAACACTACAGTGACTAATAAGAAGAAAATGTCAATGTCTCTATCCGAGGAAAACCTAGAAGATTCTTTTGATATTGATAATTCAATCCAGGTTATAAATCAGTAACGTCTAATGGGTGATTTGAATGATATTGGGTATCTCTTAAGAGTGTTACATTTTGTTCGTCTAATCTCTGGTTTGTGCACTTTGGATCTGTAGTCTGAAGCTGTTAGTGGTCATGAAGAATTGGGTAACCGTTCAAGTATGATGGACGAAATAAATCGTGAACTTGAAGGTATGTGTCAAAGATATTAATTATTAGCTAGGGTTAGAACTATCTATTCACTGAAGTTGGGCCGATTTGTGGTTTGTATTTTCCGATTGTAGCCCATCTCGGTCGTCTGAATAAGCAAGCTGGATCTGATGGTGCCAATAAAGTTGGTGAATCTGAGGATGCTGCTGGAATTGGTATAAGATTTTGTTTTTAAAGATCTTTTTCTATTCTGTTTCTCGCACATATGCATAGTTATTTTGGTAATTATATATTCTTACGTGTGTTTGATTCAGATGCTGAAAGACGGAAACAGTTGGAAGAGATTGAACGGCAACTGAAAGGTAACTTGCCTCTGCATGCACATGAAGTGATGTTTTTTTTTTTTGGTAAGATGCATGAAGTGATGTTGTTCGATGAATGTTAATTAATATCTAAAGAATTTTGTTTGGATATATCTTTATCGTTCGATCCTAGCTGCGGCTGCTACAAATATTGTTGTAGAAGAAGGAACCACAAAAAGAGATAGTAAGCTGGAGACACATGAGATCAAATTTGAAGGTACACGTTGAGATGATGTATATTGAATATCTATTCATTGCAAGTTGATTTAAGATGAAAGTTTGTGAAGTCTTCTACAATACATTAGAACTTTATAATCTAGAAAGTTTAAATTAATCGACGGAGGCTTACTTTCACGGGATGAACGTGCAGATGATGAAAGTGGTAAATACCAAGTATTTTATGGAAAGATGGGTGAAGAAGAATGTAAGAAACACTTGTATACATGTCAGCTAGATGTCTCTTACAAAACAATTCTTATTTGTATATATTTGCCTTGTCGCAGCTGATGAGAAAAGACAGCATATCTTAAGTAAAGCGCAAAAAATTGAAAGGGAATACGAAGGTATATATACGATCATTGTATTCTTAAAGACAGTTGTTAAACCATTAGTATAAATTAGATGGCTAGATCAGATGGACGAATCCATTCAATGCCAATTAATTTTGAGTTGAAAAGCTATTAAAACTATTTATGTCTTCTTTTCAGGTGCATCAAGTGCATCAGCGAAAAGTTGTCATCAGTCTAGCTCTTATAATGGTTTGAAGATAGACAATGGTGGCTCGGGGATGTTGGGAACTCTAGGAATTGCACAATCAGGTTTATATCCCAACTAAGCTTTAATTTGGACACTATGTCATATAAAATACAATGTTGTTGAAATGCCTTGTGGATCTAGACTAAAAGAAATTAACAAGTACGGTAAACACCAAAAGAAATATGGTAGTCCGATCCAGTGGTGAATTGCCTTGTAAATCTAGACCAAATTAACACCAAAATAAACAAGTATGGTAGTGCTGAATTTCCTTATGGATCTAGACCACTATGAAAATTTTATACTAATAATAGAATATTCGAGGTATTAGTCCCGATTAGGAAAAAAAAAAAAAACCTCAAGAGTCGAAAGAAACTTAAAAGACCCTTTTTTTTTATTTTCTGTGGCAGGTGCTTGGCGCTGTTTTAACCAAGACAAAAATGGTGTTAAGGAAGAGGAGGAGGCTTCCATCGTTATACCAAAGTATGACATAGATGCGATCATCAAGGCAGAATCCACTTCCCAGGTTTTTTCTTAGACTTGGACATTTTTATGGAATATATATAGAGAATGAAACTTGTTTAACACGTCGCCATCAATGGATTGACTTTGGTATGTAGGGCTCCGCGTCAAAGACCTCTAGTCTCATA
The DNA here is from genome assembly GCA_900406355.1 of Erysimum pusillum. NCBI lineage: Eukaryota > Viridiplantae > Streptophyta > Magnoliopsida > Brassicales > Brassicaceae > Erysimum > Erysimum pusillum. The sequence continues at coordinate 4,976 of OVBW01001427.1, read as the reverse complement.
GCATCTCTGACTCAAATTGTTGAGAAGCATAGGGCAGGACAATGGGCTTCTGTTGACACTTCTTCCACAGAAACATCAGAGACTGTAGATAAGCTAAAAGCGACCTTGAAAAAGTATCGTGCTATAAGCGCGCGTGAGCTTGTAGCTCGTTCAGATTTCGAGGAGATAATGGCAACTGCTGCACGCTATGAGGAACTGAGCTCGGCCTCGGTAAGCTACATTTCGAGGCTTTCCATGTACAGAAGTGTCATAAAGGAAGGAATCAAGGCCTCTCAGCGAGTTCAGCTTGCGCATGCGCGTGCTAGATTACTCAAAGACATGGCCGTGGAGAAGCAGAAAAATGTGGAAACTGAGTTTGCATTAGTCAAGGCTTTGGCTGAGAGAGGAGACTTGTTGCACGTCAAAATATTTGCGATCAAGAATCTAGTGTCGAAACTTGAGGCCGAGAAGGAAGAGGTTGATATGAATTTCCAAAAGACTGTTGGGAATCTATCAGGTGTTCTAGAGGAAGCTTCTCAAGCCTACGAGGAGTATCATGTGGTTGTGCGTAAGTGGAAAGAGGAACAAGCAGCTGAGGAATTCTCGCGTGAGGCCATTGAGAGCGCAGAGGTGGTTTGGGTTAAGTTTCTCAGCACTCTCTAGAGACAAGTCTCTTGTTTTCTTTTCTTTTAATTACATAGTTTCTCTCTTGTTGATGTGTTTTAGTTCTTGTCATTTCCCTTTCAAATAAAAACTTTCATGGAGGAACTTCCTTCCATGTGAGCGCCTTGTCAAATTCCTCTTTCTTTAATGATATAATTATGTAGATGTTTTTTCGTGAAGAATAATAAAGATTTTATTTGTTTAATGTAGCCTTAAACTGAAAAAGTATAAATACAAAAAAAAAAAAAACAAACTAATATAATTGTCTTAGTTACATATAAACAACAACAAAACGAAGAGTTAAACAAAATCCAGGCCATAAGTTTTTCCTTACAAAAGAAGAAGAAGAAATTGTTGGAAAAAAAAAAAGAGAAAGTGATTCAATTTTGGAACCAAAGAAATAAGTGGATAGAATGTGGCATAAAAAGTCCATTTGCATTTGGGGATTCGAACTTTACAAGAGCAGAGATACACTCGAAAAAAATAATGTGGCCTACAAATTGTAATACAGTATTATATTTATAATTTCATTGTGTAAGTAAATTTGTTGAAGTAGGGGGACGAAAGAGAGAATATTTAGTTTTTACAGTGTTACTTTGTTTAAAAGATCCAAAACTTAGTACGGAACTTCATAGTTAATCAGTTTTGTTTTATTATCCCTCTATGCAGCACGTTTTAGGAAACCATTGTTAAACTAATTAGAGAGAAGATCTCCCAGAGCAACGAAATGAAGAAATGGTAATACATGGGCGCTCGGTCGCACTATTTCCGGGTACATACTAAATAATGTGTCCGTCTCAATTAATTCTCTAATCTAATCGATCTGCTTGTCTATCGTCAACCTGTCGTGTACCAATTATTTACAGTTTTTATACGTTATATATAATATAATATTTATAGAGTCTTAGAGACATGCATGTTATTAGTATATGTTTATTTTCCACGCGAGTTTCATTTACCGTCGATGGGGTTGAGGACTTGAGGTGGAGGATATGGTGGCTGTTGTATAGATAAGATTTATTTGATTAAAAATATACAAAATGAAAGAAATTATATTCTTTTAATTTAATTATCGAACTATCTTTCTCAGTTTTCATCGTTCAGTGAGGCCAATATGTTGTTAGAATATTTTCATATTTTCATATTTATAATTCATGTGTATTAGAAAATGGGTGGGTTGGTTAAAAGTAAAACAGAAATACCCACACAAAAAAAAAAAGTAAAACAGGAATTATAGTTTTGATAAAAAAAAAACAAAAAAACAAAAAAACAAAAAAAAAAACAGGAATTATAGTCAACGTCTTGAGATCTAAAAGGCTGATTTTGAATTTATTGCCCTCGTTGCCCAAAATCATAAATAGTCGATAATTGAGTTTAGGGTGACACATGTGTCGTCATTCATGTACAAGTACAATCATATATACGTATTTAATTTTCGCATGTTGCACGCTAATATTATCTTATACCTTATACAGACCTGTAAGTTTTCTCCGCCATGGATAGGCGTCACATAGTGGTCTAAATATAATTACTAAAATCTAAAAGATACGATTTGGTAGTATTATTATTGATTTATATCAGCAACGAAGCAAAAGATTATCGTTATATTTCATAAAATTGCTGTTAGTTAAATTAAATCGATTACTAGTTCAAATGTTCAATGTTACCAGCGTTATATATATATATTTCAAAATTAAACTTNTTTTAAAAATAAACTTTTTCTTTTTTTTTTAAAAAGTTTTGTTTTTTTTTTTTTTTTTTGTCCAGATATTCAAAAGAAAATTGTTAGACTAATATAAAATTGCAATAACTGATAAAGAGTTGGATAATCATAATCATAATTTATAACTGTTTCACACACAAAGAAAGTACTAGAGACAACAAAAAAACAGAACGTGGAATTGTTTGTAATCCAGTACTCACTAATCAGGAAGGTGGAAAATATATAAAAATAAAAGCCACGTGAATTTCTATTATTAAATAAAATAACCCACGTTGAGTTATTTACTTGGGTTTTATATAAAGTCTTGTTAAGTTGTTATATGTTTTCTAACACATTGTATTTTGATCTTTGTGATAACAATCTTCCGCCATGGGAACAAAGTTTTTAGCTCTGGGTTTGTCTCTGTGTCTTGTTTTCTGTAGCTTCTATGAAGTTTCATGCCAGGTAAATATACAACAAAAGACTTTTTCTTTAACCATATCTATCTTACAATAAAAGAAATGATCATTTGATTCAAATGCCTTTGACTATTGGTTTCAGGATGAAGGAACTGGAGGTTTGAATTTAGATCTAATCGACCGTGAAATTCAAGGTAAGTCTTAAGATATATTGTGTGAAGAATCGTAGATGAACACAATTCTCTTAAAATAAGCAGGAAATGATTCTTTTTGTTTTGCAGCTAATGTCAACTCTCTCCAAGGCAGTGAAGCAGCAGATCAATGTAAAAGACTTCTCTCTCTCTTTCGATCTCTTCTCTTCTTCTGCAATTTGATTTTTAATATAGTCTCTGTGTTGTGTGTGGAATCAGCTGAGACCAGTGGTCAGAAAAACAGTACAGTGACTGATAACAACACTAATTTTCTGTCTCTATCGGAAGAATCTGTTGATACATTATCAGCTCAGGTTAATTAGCTTTCTTTGATTTGGATTTTGGTTAGGATGAGTATAGTTAGGAGCAGTGTGCTTTTAATTGATTTCTGGTTTCTGTTACTTTGGATCTATAGGTAGGAGCTGTTACTGATGAAGTCGTTAAAAGTTCGAGTATGTTGGACCATATCGAACTTGAGTTCGAAGGTAAGTCAAGACCTTTACTCTGTTTTTGCTCTGTTTTCTTAAAAGTCTCATGATTGATTATGTGTATGGAAGAAGCTTGGATCAAAATATTGACATGAAGGATTGTTTGTTTTCATTTGTGTTGTTTGATCACAGCACATATTAATACACTTAAACAAGCTGGATCTGATGGTATCAACAAGGTTGATGAATCTAAGGATGATGAAGCAGGTTAAGCAAAAAGAAAAACTTCCTCTTCAATCTGATCCCTTTTGCTAAGAGATTACTCTTACACTGTCTTTGTTGTTTCAGCTGCTATGAGACACAAAATGTTGGAAGAAATTGAACGCGAGTTTGAAGGTACTTTTCGCTGTTTCCGTCTAGCTTGAAGTTTTAAGTTCTTGAAACCACTGTTGTTAATAGAGTCTTACTTACAAAGAGTTACTTGCAGCTGCTGCTGCTGGATTTGAAAAGCTAAAGATTAATGATTCCACCCAAGGATTAGATGATGAACAATGTAACAAAACACTCTTCCTCTAGTACTTGTTGCTATCACATTTGGTTCTTCTTTGATAAGTTCTCTGTTATTTTTTGTTACAGCTGCAAAGAGACAAAGCATGTTGGACGAGATTGAACGCGATTTTGAAGGTATCTCTACATAAAATCTATCTTTTTAACTAAGTTCTTGAACTCGAATAACTTGACTAACAATCGGTTTGTGGCTTCTGTTTCATTTCCTACTTGCAGCTGCTACAAAAGGTCTTGAAGAACTAAAGGCTGATGATTTAACCGGAGTCAACGATGAAGAACACGGTAAAAACAAAAACTTTTTCATATTTAATTTGTTTGATGATACCTTGTTTTCAGTATTCTTGAGTCAACTTTTCTTCTCTTGCCATAGCTGCAAAGAGACAAAAGATGCTGGAAGAGATCGAAAGAGAGTTCGAAGGTATCATGAAATGTATAAGCAGTAAGTCTTTAATGTAATATCTTTTGCAGAACCATCTTAGATTAATCTGTTTCTTCCTCTGTTTGCAGAAGCTACAAAAGGTCTTGAAGAACTAAGGAGTTCCACCTCAAGCACAGATGATGAAGCACACTGTAATATTTTGTTTCCCTCTATTTTAATGTATCTTTTAATTTTAATTACAGTATTCTGAACCCAGATCCTATCTTTTGTTATAGCTGCAATGAGAGGGAATATGCTAGATGAGATCGAACGCGAGTTTGAAGGTATTTTGACATACTTAATATCTTTCTTAATTGATTCTCAATCTCTGTGCTGAGACTTCTTATTTAAGATTATGTTTCCTCTTCTTCCACTTGCAGCTGCTACAAGTGGTCTTAAAGAGCTAAAGATTAATGCTTACACTGTCAAAGTTGATGATGATAAAGAACAATGTAAGATATTATTATCTCTAATTTGCTACTTTTTGATCCTTCATTTTCTGAGATAAATAGAGGATATACCTTATCTACAGCTGAAAAGAGACAAAGTATGCTAGATGCAATTGAACGCGAGTTTGAAGGTAATTAAATCGACATACCAATCATCATA
>OVBW01001426.1:4641-15099 GCA_900406355.1 Erysimum pusillum | reverse complement strand
ATATTACTGTTGCTCCAGTTCAAAATATTAATTTGTATCCATTTTCTTAAATCAATTCAAGAAAGAAACCAAACTAATCATTACATCACTATATCGAATCGCATGTCCGTATTGAATGCATGTCCTTATAGCTAGCAATAGGCAAATAAAACTATGGATTCGAATCTCATATTATATGGTCAATTTGAAAAAAAAAAGTTATAAAGCTTTTTCTTTTTACATTCAGCAGACATATAAAAGAGACACAATTTATTATATTAATATCTTATTAGCTTTGGTATGTCATCCGGACTTGTCCGAAAGGAGGATTTGAAAACAGTATTTTAATTTATGTCTTCTAAAATTCACTGCACAAGTTGATGTATACATAGACATAAGTACCCTAACTCTAGACTCAGGCAAACCATATATTATATATGAGCGGAGCTATGTGGAAAGGAAGTAGGACATAATGTCCCACATTGAAAGTTGGAAGAGATCCTAAATAATAGTATATAAGGGATATGAGTCACTCTACTCATTGCCAATTGATTTTGAGTTGAAAGCTCATAGAACTTAATATGGTATCATAGCCTGATCCACACATGTCCAACCCGATCCGATAGAAGGTATTTGGAAATCTATAGAACTTAATAAAAGGGAGGGGGTCTATAGATTTTATAAATTCTTAATTTTCTTTATATTTTAAGTGTGAAATTAAGTAAAATAATTAGTAATATTTATATTGACCCCCCATAAATTTTGTTCTAAACCCTCCGTAAATTTTGTTCTAAACCCTCATTGACCCACTTAATTGATTTTTTTGTACCATTTACTTGTGTTTATGTGGTTAAATACTTATTATTTTTTTTTTGACGTAAATACTTATATTTATAACTATTTAGTTTCATGACATAAAATATTAGACATTGATATAATTAGTATATGGTAGTAAAAATTTGTTTGACCCCTATTCAATTAATTCCTAGCTCCGCCACTATATATATATATATATATATAATAGAAACCATGTGTGTTTGGCTCGTGTCTCGTCTCGTTGCCTTTAAAAAGGATCAAACATAGTATAGCTTGGACTCTTTTTGCCGTCTATGATCTCTCTCAATCTTTCATCTTAGTTCTTTCTCTCTCTTTGTGTTTTCATCTCTCTTTCTCAATAATTAATGGGTTCGAATTTTCATTACTCTATAGATCTTAATGAAGATCAAAACCATCATGAACAACCCTTTTTCTATCCTCTTGGATCCTCTTCGTCTCTTCTTCATAATAATCATTATCACGTCCCTTCTAATTCTTCATCTTCTTCCTCGTCCATTTCGTCTCTCTCCTCTTACCTCCCTTTCTTGATCAACTCTCAAGAAGATCACCATGTTGCCTACAACCACACTTATCATGCTGATCAGCTCCATCTTTCTCAACCCCTCAAGGTATATGATTATATATCAACCTTAACTGCGTGTTAAATGTTATTCTTATTATCTTATATCAACCTTAATTGTGTGTATAAATGTTAGTCTTATATGATCCTTCTTTTTCATTTATGTAAAATTCAGACAACAAATATTAGTCTTTGAATTTGTATTTAGAAACTTTTACATAGGAGAAATATAATTTATCGAATAAAAAGGGGAATCTTAAGAAACAATATAATTATCATACCGGATTTTTATTTTGTGTTGATTATAAACCTTGATCGTTGATATATATATCAGGCCAAGATGTTTGTGGCTAACGGTGGATCATCATCATCATACGATCACATGGTGCCAAAGAAGGAGACAAGACTGAAACTAACGATAAGGAAAAAAGATCACGAAGACCACACCGATACTCTTCATCAAAACCCGACAAAACTCGATTCAGACTCCGACAAGTGGTTGATGTCCCCAAAGATGCGGTTGATCAAGAAAACAATCACCAACAATAAACAGCCCACTGATCAGACTAATAATAATAATCATAAAGAAGATGATCACTTCCCTTTGAATCATAAGACAAATTTTGACGAAGATCACGATGAAGATCTTAATCACAAGAAAGTCTTGACCAGGATGACCACAGCCGCGACCATGGAAAATCGCTACAACACAACCAACGAGAATGGTTGTAATAACAATGGCATGATTAGGGTTTGCTCCGATTGTAACACCACCAAGACTCCTCTTTGGCGAAGTGGACCTCGAGGTCCCAAGGTAAATTAATCACACTTACTTGAATCGATTCTTTCTTGCAATATAGCGTACTATTTATATATACCTAAGTTTAATTCACGTTTATAAAGTATTCTATGAAATTATTGATTTTCATTAAAAAAAATTTTGTTATCTAATTTACATACACATACTAATTTTCATTCATTATTGCAGTCTCTTTGTAACGCATGTGGCATAAGGCAAAGAAAGGCGAGGCGAGCCGCTATGGCCGCGGCAGCAGCCACAGGCGACCAAGAGGTGGCGGTAGCGGCCCCTCCGCAACAATTACCGCTTAAAAAGAAGTTGCAAATCAAGAAAAAGAGATCAAACGGAGGGGAAAAATACAATCTCTCTCCTCCGGCGGTGGTCAAGGCAAAAAAGTGCAAGATCAAAGAGGAAGAGGAGGAGCAAATGGAACTGGAAACGGTCGCCGGAGATTCAGAGATCAGCAAATCAACAACTTCTTCTAATTCTTCGATTTCGTCGAACAAACTTTGCTTTGATGATTTGACGATAATATTGAGCAAAAGCTCAGCTTACCAACAAGTGTTCCCACAAGATGAGAAGGAGGCTGCTATTTTGCTCATGGCTCTATCGTATGGAATGGTTCACGGCTGATCAGATAATTACAATATCATGATTACAACAAAAAGGTTTACATTTATAGTTATATAGGCTATAGTAATCATAATAATGGTTGATTATTAAATCTTGGAGTAATTAATCTAGTTTTTGCAGTTGGTCTAGTAGCAGGAGTCAAAAACATTTTATAATAAGAGTGTGTGAGGGTTTAATATGACAATTAATAGCTCTATATATATGTTTCTGGAGATTTTGGTTTAGAGTTTGTGTTGTGTTTTTTTTTTTTCCGATGGACCCGATAATGTGGGTATTCTTGTTTATTTACATCTTTATATTGTGTAAGGAGATTTGAGAAATAATATAATCAATTAAGAGTGATTTTATTTATATACATGTAATCGCAATTTAGATCAATCATAAACGGATGATCCGCTTTAAATTGTATGTCTCTAATCACTAATCAGTTGGTATCATTTCAAAATTTCAATATATATATATATACTATTTTTTAATTATATATGTGAATCTGAATATCATTTGTATATAATCGCTTGTGAAAATATACTGAACACAAGATATATATAAAAGAATGTGAGGGCAAAGATGGTTGATATGGGATAATACGAATGTCTATATAATAAGACAAGAGATCATGTGTGAAGAAGATAATCCGTTTGTGTTGCATTAAGGCGACGACATCAATGACTTGAAAGAAGGGATCTTTAAAATTTTGTAAACCCACATATTTATTTTCTTCTAGTTTTTCACAAAATTATCCTACTAATTTGTTTTCCTACTTGTGAAAAACATATATGGGCCGGCGGGTTGACCTAAGTCTGAACACATCAAGAAATGTTTTTTCTTTTCTACTACTGTATAGTTATTTAGGGTCACTAGTACAGTTAGTACTCTGCCACGCCAATCATGGATTGATGATTATAAAATATATAAAGGTTATAAAAGTATCTAAAACGTAAACTGTGAAATCTAATTATTTTTGATATTTCAACATTAACCATTGATATTAATTAGGTCCATAATTTACAATATACTCTAAATTTAATATTAAGATTTATAAACGTAATATTGTCTATAATGAGAAATATTAACCATTAATCTAAAGAACTTATAAGAGCATCTCCAACAATAGACACACACATTGAGTTTCTAAAAGAACTTTTAGATACACTAGAGAGAGAGAATGGTTAGAGCAAAAGCAACAGCAAAAGTTGTTGCATTGAGTTTTATGTAATAAACAAATAGAAAAGAGAGAGAAAGAAGAGTTTTATGTAATAAACAAATAGAAAAGAGAGAGAAAGAAGGAAAGAGAGAGACATAGAGGAGTTGCAACCGGTTGCAATATAACAACCGATTTTCATGTCTGACAGAACTTTTTCTTTTTTTTTCTATTTTTTTATTACTTCTTGCAACCGATTACATTCACCGTTGCCTTTGCTCTTAGAATAGTTAAAATTGGTTCTAAAAAGAAGAGAGAGACACATAATAGTTAGAAGTGGTTCTAAAAGATTCTAAAATTAGAACTACTTCTATGACATTTTAATTAAAATCTAATATTTTAATAAATAGAAGTTTCTAAAAAACTACTTGGAACCATTGTTGAAGATGGTCTAAGCTTTTATCACAACGTAACAAATACTTACAATATCAGTTCAGCCTTGTATTTTTTTTTTACCGCAACTTAAACCACCTATTTACATAAAGTTTTGTCTACATAACATTTTTTTTTTTGGGGCAAAGACATACATATATATCTTATTTAATAAAATAACATTTTTAAAATGAATAGTAATCCATTAGATAACAAGAATATCTAACGAAAACAATGCACTTAGAGAATGTTAACTATGAGATCATAGAATATATGATAGTTAAGAAAAACCTAAACTATTAACCACTGTATCATTGAATGAGACAAAAAGTATAAAATTGGCATTTAGAGAATGTTTGTTTAGAGTAATTTATTAAACTCATCAACAAAAACAGTAATGGGTCCCTCTCAATACCTTCTTAACATTTGAATTTTTGAAATCTAATGCCAACCACAAACCTTTTCCATCTAATCCTCTCCGTTTTTTTTTTTTTTTTTCATTCACTCTTTCTCTTCTTCCATAACAATTAATTTCAATTTTTTTTTCTTCTTCTCAAATTCAACCGAATTTTCGAGCCTGCGTGTGTATACTACACCTCTGACAAATGCCAGGAACTATTCAAGTTTCAGGTAACAGAAAAAAAAGGAAGTAACTTTCAATTTTGGGAAACATCACATTTAGCACTAATTGAAATTTGTCTTGTTCAATTCCTCAGTTCTGGGTCTTATTGATGTTCAAACATCATCTCCAGGTTCTTCGAATACTTCCATTAAAGGTCTAAACTTGATTAATCTCTTTTAAATTTCCTTATGAAAAGAGCATGAAAAAGTTCAATTTTTGAGTTTATTTGTGGTCTTGTTGTATCAGTTGCTATGGGGAAGCTAGAGTATCGAACTTCTGATTCAGGAGACTACATTTTGTAATTTCTCTACTGATCCTTTTCAATTTTCAAGTTTCTAAATTTTTGGAAAAGTTTGACACTTTCTTGTTTGTTTGATTCAATGTGGCACAGTCCAGTTACGAGGCTCCGAGAAAATTTGATTGTTACTTTGTTAGATGTCAATGGAGAACATATATTACAAAAAGGTATGTTTTTTGAGAACTCTAGAGATCAAATTGGTGGTTTTATTAGACAAATTTGATTTTCTGAATTTGGGAACTTTTGGAGGTAGAGATAGAGACCAGGATGATAATAGAGAGTGGCTTCTTGGAAGAGAAACTTTCATTCAATGGCTATGGTAATGTACAATTGAAAATGCAGTTTGTTCTCAGTGAAGAAGATCGAAATCGTATACGTTTCCTGGTAAAACTAAGTTCATTGTCTCTTTTTGATATGTTCTGTTTCATTAAGCTCTGCAAAATTCCAATTTTGATGAATCCATTGGTTTTGATTGCTTTGAAAGAGACAATCTGCATTGCAAAAGAAGCACGAGGAGCTCGTCAATGGCAGTTCTTTTACCAAATCTAAAAGCATTGCTTCAGGTTAATCCATGAAAAGAAATAAAAAATTTTGTTTTTATGTTTACATTGTTAAGTTGTGTTTCTAAATGTTTGTTTGTTTTTTGCTGGCTTTTTTGGCTCTTGATGTGATGAGAGATCTGTCTTCTTTAAGTGCAATGCAAACCCGAGACATCGTGGCTGTTGCTAATCGAAAGACAAATCTTGGTCTGTCTCAAGAAAACGAGCTTAATGTATGATAGATAGTCACTTTGGTACTGCTTTCATTTATACAAATTTCAAAAGATTGAATCTCTGGCAACTGATTCTTTTACCTGATATAGACTAATGCAGATAGAGATCCGGTTTCGTCAAATCTTATAATGTGGAAGCCTGAAGTAAAAGATAAAGTTGAGAAGCCGAAAATTCAACTATCTTCTTCAGATGTTTCTTCATGCACTTCGGAGGTTAAAAAACCCGAGAGTGTACCATTTGTGAAGCAAGGAGAAAAGGGTTTGAGGAAACCAGAAAGAAATCCTAAACAGAGGTCAATGAGGCGGAGTATGTCTGAGACAAATTTGAGCAATGTCCGGAAAATGATTAGTACCTTTGAGGTCAAAGTTACTCAGGTAATTCCTAGGGGTTTTGAGTATGAGTCTCTGTGATCAAGATGTTTTAAAAAAAAATTTGACTAAAATTCTCTAGATATTTTGATAGGATACAAAAGTTCCGACAACAAAGATTCAAACTGGTTCTTGTAAAGATGCAGAGGAGACAAGTAAGGCGCATGCACAAATGGAAAGCGCTGTGAATTTAGAGAAACAAGAAAGCTTTGTGAATATAGAGAAACCGGAAGAAAGGAAGATAAACTTTACGGATATGGAGAAGTCAGTGTGTAAGGAGAACACAGAGAGATGTGATGATTTAGTAATAGTTTCAAGAGATGAAAGGACTGAAGTTATAGAGGAGAAGAGTCTTGAACAAAGCACTAGAAGAAATGACTCGTTAAGTAGGCAGAGGCGAAAAAGAAGCTCGGTGGTAGAAGTAAAGGCCGATGAGAAGAAATCAAACGAATATGTGTGTTTGAAGGATTCTCAACTTGAGAATGCACGAGGATCCCGTCTCTGGATATTTCCAGATGAGGCAAATGATTTGTCTTGCGGTACAGATTTTAAAGCAACACATTTGGACTTGGAAGAAGCACATTTGTTACAAAAGAAGACAGAAGAATCCGCTAACGAAAACATCGGTGAGGTACAAAAGCAGTGGTCTTTGGTGGTTTTTATAATTTTGTGTATGATATATCTTAGATTCTGAGTTTACCCCAAATATTTTCAGAGGGGATCGCACTGCAGAAGCATCGCGAAAATGAATAGCAACAACAAGTGGAAGAACATTGAGAGATCAAAGAAACATAAGTCTGAGAATTCTGCAGATTCAGAAAGTTCAAGAGGACCTGTTGGACAGGTGAGTTTATCAGCCGACATGTTTCATGGCTTATTGATAAAACGAAATCTTTTCATCATATTGCCGTAAATTTCAGGTGATGCGTGCATTGATCGTGGTGGGTTTTGCAGGGTTAGTGTTTTTGACACGGCAAAGAACTTAAACAGGTTTGTGTTCAGCATAGAAATGAAGCATTTTTGAATTCTGTTTTGTTTCTTGTTATGGAAGGAACTTAAAGCTTGTTTTCTTGTATTATAAGCTTTCCCTGATTATTTCCTTCTTTCTTTGATGCTATCTGCAGATGAGACAAAGTTGCATTTGAGATAAATTTGAATCAATTCTTTTTAAAACCAGACTGTTATACATGTATTATGCACAGAATAATAGTTTTCAATAATATGCTTATAGGCGATCACAAAAATTAAAGCTTTAAGCTTGATGATTGATTACAGATACTTGAAACAAAATTCTTGGTTATGGAGTTATGGTTAAAACTAGACAGTGGAACGATTCTATTCAAACCAGACTGTAATAACAGTTTACAATCTTGGATCAATGCTTCTAAAACCAGACTGTAATAGATGTATTATTACAACATAATCAATAATATGGTTATAGCTTGGCGAACAAAAAAGTTTGAAGCTTTAAGCTGGATGATTGAGATTACACATAGTTAAAACACAGTCCATGGTTAATTGGTTATGGTTAATGATGTTTGTTTTTTTTTTTCCAATTCTTACCAATGATGAAACAGAAGATTTGGTTAAATATGAGAAATTGAATATATTAAGGGGTTGTTACAGAATTAATACAATCAATTGGGATCATATAGATAAAAAATAAATGAGGCCGTTCTGGATCTTCTGATGAACCAAATTGAGATATGTTATTGAACCTATATATGTACACAAGCTCGGCCCATACTAATAGTGAGGATCATTAAAGCCCACATCATTTTTCCTTCGCATGTGTAACAAAAAACATCTTCTAGAGATAATTTGTATATTGCCTTCTGTAGTTCTTGGATTTTCTCTTTATTTGATCTAATATGTTGTTTAAATTTTATGCAGAATTCTATCAATAATTTAAATTTTATAAAGTTTATTTATTTGAGAGAAATTTAGAAAGCAATAGTGTATATGCTAAGGAAAATAACAAGTTTATTTGTACACTCTCTTTTTTGTAACATTTTAATTGATGTTTGAGATTGTAACACACAAATTAATAAATCATTATTTTCATATTAAAAAATTATTTGTTGTCTATTTAAAAATATTTTATTCCAATAAAAAAATTACTCTACATAATTCAAATAGTCTACAAATATAATTAATTTTGTATTTAAATTTGAAAAACATTAAATGATTTAAAATATTTTTTTCCATAAAACATCAATTATTATGATACGGATGAAATATTATAGTACTTTTTTATATATGAAATAGACATAGAGTTTTTTTTTTTTTTTTCACAATTGGGGATTGTTAGANTACTCTACATAATTCAAATAGTCTACAAATATAATTAATTTTGTATTTAAATTTGAAAAACATTACATGATTTAAAATATTTTTTTTCCATAAAACATCAATTATTATGATACGGATGAAATATTATAGTACTTTTTTATATATGAAATAGACATAGAGTTTTTTTTTTTTTTGTCACAATTGGGGATTGTTAGAACCAAAATTCAATGCTACAATTAATATTTAAAGAAATTCTATTTTTGTAAAGAAATTCTATTTTTGTAAAGAAATTCAACAACTACCACTCGTGGAAAAAATAAATTAATACATTCTCTCCTAAGAGACAGGAACCATAATTATATTTTTCTCTCTATATCTCATTCCATGATTATTTCATATAATCTCCAAATCTAAAAAAAAAAAAAAAAAAAAAAAAAAATTNTTTTTTATATATGAAATAGACATAGAGTTTTTTTTTTTTTTGTCACAATTGGGGATTGTTAGAACCAAAATTCAATGCTACAATTAATATTTAAAGAAATTCTATTTTTGTAAAGAAATTCTATTTTTGTAAAGAAATTCAACAACTACCACTTGTGGAAAAAATAAATTAATACATTCTCCTAAGAGACAGGAACCATAATTATATTTTTCTCTCTATATCACCTAGTCTCATTCCATGATTGTTTTGTTCAAAAAGTCTAATTCACTATTCCTATCATGCACCTTTATGATTTAAATATTTCATATAATCTCCAAATCTAAAAAAAAAAAAAAAAAAAAAAATTAGCTTTTTAAAATTATAAAATTTTTTAAATTTTTGTTAAAAAATANATTTTTAAAATTTTGTGTAACAATGAAGCATAGTATATCTATATTTTTTCCCTACAAAACTACAACATTGAGGAAATAGCTTATATATAAACAAAATGATCTATAAGATAACTTGTATAATAGAAACCAAAAATATGTGAAACAAAATTACAAAATCTAGATGAGGATATTTTTTTGGCGTTAATTTTATCGACCACATGATTTGGATCTTTGAAAAGATATATTGGCTTTTGGATTTATTTTTGATTAAAAATGAAATAATTTGAAGCCTCATATATATTTAGTCATTGATAAGCATAGGACCCGGGAAAACGAGTTGGGTGAAATGTCTTTGTAACTTAAAAGTGATTATTGGTGTATTGACATGATAACAAGGGGCCACTCACACATCAATAGTAATTTATATTTAATACCTCTTCAATATCAACCAATGGTTCCCCATGGAGAAACAGATATACCTATTTTAAATAAATACGAAATGCATTGATATATTTTTACCTACGATAATGTGATTCGTGTTCATATTGGAGTGGACTGTCAAATTTGGTGGGTTTTAGGTGTGGCTTTTTCAATTTACTTTAATTGTTTTTGCTTTTTGTGAAATTATGAACTTCCAATTTAGAAACAATGAACAATGAGTAAATTAACTCATGTTTCTTGTTTATACACTTAAGGTTATATTACATTTTCTTTGATTTCCAGCATTATATTACATTTTCTATGTAAAATATTTATTAACAACAATATTATCTTGATTGTTTGAATATTCTTTGGATGTGTTTGGACGATTTTTTTCTGAAATGAATAATTTTTTTTGTAACATGTTATTCTTTTAGGTGGGGATTAAAGTTAACAACTAGTTTTGTTGACGTGATATTATAAATTATACAT
>OVBW01001425.1:4103-15102 GCA_900406355.1 Erysimum pusillum | reverse complement strand
ATAAGCCGACTTACTTTATTGCATGTTGCTATTAACTTATTTCTTTTTTTTATTTAAGCTCTTAATTAGTTTGCTTCAACAACAATTAGCTAAAAGTTAAACATTAGCTTTACTTGACTTAAATAAAAACAAAAACTTTGCTTTGTTTTCATTTAAATCAAAGTAAAATTTCACTTAAAATCATTGTTAAAAACATTAATCAAGAAATATAAGAACTTGAATGATCTTAAGGCGGATACTTTGCAAATGCTAATATTCCTCATATTACTATGAATAAATTTTGTAAATAATCATGATAATGATTGCCAAAAGATCTAAACATATCGTGAAAATAATTAGGAATAATAATAATGTATGTGTATCTACACTCACAAGAGGGTAAGAACAAGTCTAGTAAAACTATGTAAATGTGGCTGGCCAAGTTTACACGGTTGGCATCTATCGCGGGAGTTCTATTTTCATTTTCTAATATTGTTGGCGCAATAAGAATCTATCTTTATTCATCAAAGAGGAGAAGAATTTATTCCAATTCTCATGCAATTTGAACTTTGATTTATTATTTAATTTTAAAAGTTAACACCATTTTCTTATTTTATCCTAGTCAGAACTGTGTGCGATAATTGATTTATTGTACAAACAATTCGTTTAATAGCCAATATTGTATATTTCTGGCAAAGAAAAATATTGTTTTTAATTTAATCCAATAAATTAATATCTGAAAAATGTATTACCATGTATAGCTGCACAATCGTCAGTCCTACAAAAGCCAAAAAGTGTTATAGCCCC
The DNA here is from genome assembly GCA_900406355.1 of Erysimum pusillum. NCBI lineage: Eukaryota > Viridiplantae > Streptophyta > Magnoliopsida > Brassicales > Brassicaceae > Erysimum > Erysimum pusillum. Next base: position 14,316 of record OVBW01001425.1, on the reverse strand, counting down.
AGCAAGCTTTAACCAATATATAAATTTAAAAATGGAGAAAAGAAGAAAAACATATGGTAAAAATAAAATAAAGAATAAAAGAGCTTTAATAAGTAGAAGAAGAGGTCCCCAACATTAACACTATCTTTACACATTGATGCATAATTCTCCACATATCACTAGTCCCTGGTATATGTAATATGTATTAAAGTTTTTGTTCCATATTCTTATGTTATTTTTTCGTTTAATTTCCGTCTCATTAACTAACACCTCCATGTTTTTTCTTCATACTTAATACGAAACCTAATAACCTATAAAATATATTTAAAATTTCTGATTCAATTCAAATTTTATTCTTAGATAATATTCTCTCTCTTTTTTTGTTTGCAAATCAATCTCAGCCATATTCATTGACTTAATTATTCTTGTTCTACGTAAATATGCCATGGGACCTCCCCACTCATATATAGTTAGGTTGACCATTACATATTTGTATATATTCATTAAATAAAACCAAAATAATATATTATGCGATTAGTCAGCTAATTATAAGATTAATACAGTTGAATCAGGCATAATCAAAATAGTGCGTATACTCATTACCAAAAAAAAAAAAAAAAATAGTGCGTATACTTATGTGTATTTTGTGTGTAGAAAAATGCATCATCATTTTTTAGATAAGGTAGTTAATTAGTAGTTATTGTTTAAATGAAAACTCGATTTTCATAATTATACACAGTCAACATAATTGGTTAAAATGGTCAATCACCCGGAAGATTAGTTTTGCAACAAAGCTTTTCGAGTTAGGATTACTGGATTCCCTGAGTCGTAGCTCTTATATGAGAATAAGACCAGTAATAAACAAAGCTCATTTAATTTGTGTGTTTAATTACTACGTTAAGTCGTTAATTGTGGATATAAACCACATTTTTTAATTAACGATGCAAAACCGTTTTTGTTGTAAAAAGAAAAAAGAATCCACCTAATTAACGGTTTTGGATTGCAGGTGCTATTATAAATTTGTTCCAAAATATACGGTCTATTAATTTATAGCGAAACTCATCATTGCTTAGAATTGTATATTCAGCTCATAATTAGCCAAAAAGGTTTACCCTACCATAAATGATAAAACCTCTTGTGGAATTTTTTTGTTTAGATATTTGTACCATTGTATGTATGTGTCCAGTTACAATATATAACGATGCAGACATACTATGAGTCTAGTATACGACTATCCTCGTGCGGTCTTAATTGATCAATAGAATATATAGAACTTTAATATATTCACCTTCGAAAGTTTATATTTTTCCTATAAATAAAATATTTACAAATTTTTCATTACTATATATATACTAGGCCTACTATATATATACATCCAAATCAAGCGAAAATAGTATATCATTTCCGTATGACAAAAATGGTTTTAAAATTTTACTTTTAAGTTATAAGTTAGTAGAGAGAAAAGACAACCAAATATACAAAAAAATTGCAGATATTAGTATCTGTAATTCAGGTGATTTGTAATTGTGATATTTCAAAACATTTTAATGCATGTTTATATCAGAAACAGAAAGTGAAGGAAGAGGAAAAACTATCTCGTACGTAATTTTGTAAGAATTAATGCATATATAGTATTTTACCTTCCAATTTCAAACCGTTTATTATATGTGTATTTAGTACATTCGTAAGATCTCTGATGTTAAATTAAAAGTTCATTCTTCCAAAAAAATCGATATATGTATTTGGATTCATTGTATTTATTATTATTTTAAATTCGCAGAGTAATTTAATAATCCGAGACGACAGACATGAATTACTTAATGTATACGTATAATGCCCTTGCAGAGGTATAATTCAAAGGCATTCAAGCTGAGAAGATATAAAAAAAACAATTGAAAAAGATAGCGACAGTATCTTTTCACAAAGGAACGTCTGCGTACTAGTCTGAAACTTTAATTCTCTTCCTTACTAACGATAAAACATATTTTAATTAAGCCAAATTATTAATTATAAATTATTCACAAACAAAAAATAAAAGAAGAAGACGAGAGAGAGAAAGAGAGGAAGAGAGAGAGAGAGAAAAAGCCGTCATCTGATCTCTTCAAAAACGCATCGTATTCTCTCACATTTTTGCATCACATTCGTTTCTTGAATCCCCTCTTTTGAGAGAGAGAGAGTGTGTGAGAGAGAGAGAAATAGAGAGAGAGAATGTTCCATGCTAAGAAACCTTCAAGTATGAATGGTTCATATGAGAACAGAGCTATGTGCGTTCAAGGCGATTCAGGCCTCGTCCTCACCACCGACCCTAAACCGCGTTTGCGTTGGACCGTCGAACTCCACGAGCGTTTCGTCGACGCCGTCGCTCAACTCGGAGGCCCCGACAGTATGCACGCACATACACAAATCTTTTCATCTATCTACTTAATTGATTAAACAAGAGCTTTTTCTAAGTTTTTGATCATTCATTTTCTATTTGCAGAAGCGACTCCCAAAACGATTATGAGAGTTATGGGTGTGAAGGGTCTTACTCTTTACCACCTAAAGAGCCATCTCCAGGTATGTACATAAATATAAAATTAGGGTTTTATTTTCTTCGTTGCTTTTAATTTTCTCCTCCCTTTATCTTTTCTATCCTTTTCACTTAATAATATAATATAACAATTTATTTGGATCTATGGGTGCAGAAATTCAGGCTTGGAAAGCAGCCGCACAAGGAGTACGGAGATCACTCCACAAAGGAAGGTTCAAGAGGTGACCACTCTTCCCTTCTCTATCAGATTAGGGTTTTTAATAAAAATCACCAATAATATCTTTAATCCGTCTTCATCTAAATCGGTTTGTTTTACCGTGTAGCTTCTGCCATGGATATTCAGCGCAACGTAGCTTCTTCTTCTGGCATAATGAGTCGCAATATGAATGAGTGAGTATATGTTCATCAAATTTCTATAAATCTTCTATTACTATATGTATATATTAGTAGCAACTGACACCAGGTTGATTTGACCAGGATGCAAATGGAAGTGCAGAGAAGGTTGCACGAACAGCTAGAGGTAATTAATTAACCTATAAGTTTTTTTTTACCAACTCCTATATGATATAACTTAACTCTTAAATCAAATTTTTATCCATATATATAATAAGTGTTGCACTTTTATTTTTGAAGGTCCAGAGACACCTGCAACTGAGGATTGAAGCACAAGGAAAGTACATGCAATCTATATTGGAGAGAGCTTGCCAAACCCTAGCCGGTGAGAACATGGCAGCCGCCACCGCAGCAGCCGCCGTCGGAGGAGGATACAAGGGTAATTTGGGAAGTTCAAGTCTTTCAGCAGCGGTGGGTCCACCTCCTCATCCTCTTAGTTTCCCGCCGTTTCAAGACCTAAACATCTATGGAAACACAACCGACCAAGTCCTCGACCATCATAACTTCCATCACCAAAACATAGAGAACCATTTCACCGCCAACAATGCCGCAGACACCAACATTTACTTGGGAAAAAAGCGACCTAACCCTAACTTTGGTAACGATGTAAGGAAAGGACTATTGATGTGGTCTGATCAAGATCACGATCTTGCCGGGAACCAACCGATCGATGATGAGCATCGGATTCAGATACAGATGGCTACACATGTCTCCACGGATTTGGATTCTTTGTCGGAGATCTACGAAAGGAAATCAGGTTTATCAGGTGATGAAGGGAATAATGGTGGGAAGTTACTAGAACGGCCATCGCCTCGGAGATCACCATTGAGCCCCATGATGAACCCTAATGGTGGGTTAATACAAGGAAGAAACTCGCCATTTGGGTAAAACAATAATTAATTTAATATATGTGATGCATGGGAACGTACGTGAGAACGAGATATATATATATTTTGTCGTTGTGAGTTTGACGTAGGGTTTAGAGATGAGACAAAACAAAAACAAAAACAAAAACTAAACTTTGTTATGTTTATCGGATTAGTTTTGCTCGTGTTTTAATCTGTACGGAGATTATTTATTATTGTTGTTCTTATAATATTTAGGATCTATTTTGTACTTATTCGTTACTTATTTCGAGTCAACTGTTTGATGATTGATCTTCACATTGTTAGTCAGTAGAATGGCCGAATGATTCTATGATTTTTTTTTTTTTTATCGCCTACATAATGTTTTTGTTGAGGTTTATGTTTAACTATTTTGATATTCTATGTTTAATATATAAGAGTTTATTTTAAAAAAAAAATAATTGGCCTAATTTTCAAATATTCAGAAATTTGGCCTAATGTACATACTTGTACGATTCATATTTGACAGTTTACCAATTAGAGGCATATAAAATGTAAATGTACTAAAGTACGTACATCTACATAGAGATATATGTTAAACCAGTATATATGTATATTACATATAATATGCCGTAACCAGTATATAAATCCCACGCATGAACGTAACTGTTCNTTCACATTGTTAGTCAGTAGAATGGCCGAATGATTCTATGATTTTTTTTTTTATCGCCTACATAATGTTTTTGTTGAGGTTTATGTTTAACTATTTTGATATTCTATGTTTAATAAGACTTTATTTTAAAAAAAAATAATTGGCCTAATTTTCAAATATTCAGAAATTTGGCCTAATGTACATACTTGTACGATTCATATTTGCCAGTTTACCAATTAGAGGCATATAAAATGTAAATGTACTAAAGTACGTACATCTACATAGAGATATATATATGTTAAACCAGTATATATGTATATTACATATAATATGCCGTAACCAGTATATAAATCCCACGCATGAACGTAACTGTTCATAGGACAAATAATGAACATTTATGGATAGAGATTGCTCATGTTTCAAGGCATGTACGATAATTTATAGCTTTTTGAAGGGCCCTTTGCTTTTTCATGAGTTAGTTATTTCTATCTCAAGTTAGTTTGTACTTGATGCCTTATATATGATTACGCTAAAATGGGATATCTGCATCGGGAAACTAAAATTTCAAATCAAACTTAAAATTAAAGTTAATGGTAAAAATTCATAAGTAAATAAGAAAAAGAAAGGACAGGGCAAGTTAAAATGATGATGATCCCCATCAAAGTAAAAGGTTTGTAGGGTTCTGGGAAAACCACATGCAAACAGCAAGAAAAGCTGTAAACTTTGATTCAAATGTATATATAGTCACTTGATTTTGTACGTATGATGTATATATGTATATATGCATGTATAGCTGCATCAAAACTATATATATATACATGTATAAGTAAGTGACTAATAAGTGTGTATGTAGAGACTGATAGCTACAAGATCCTTTTCAAAAGAAATAAAAGAACTTGTCATAAGAGAAATTAACCGACAGTGAGTATCTATCTTTCCTTCCGTATATATCTTTGTTCTTTATTCTTTTATTTCTTTTCTGCTTCATATGACCACTAATTATGACAGAAATTTATACAAAAGAAAGAAAATTAATACATTANTATCTTTCCTTCCGTATATATCTTTGTTCTTTATTCTTTTATTTCTTTTCTGATTCATATGACCACTAATTATGACAGAAATCTATACAAAAGAAAGAAAATTAATACATTAATTCATTCTTAGTTGATTTCACAGGAGATTAATCCTGAATCATTTTAAGTAATTGTCAATTAAAACAGCATCTTACATTTCTTTAACCCAAAAACCTTTTATCCCCACAAAAAATGTTTGTAAATGAANTTTTTTTTTTTTTTTTTTTTTTTTTTGGGGATAAAGTTTTGCTTTGGTAACGAATAACGACTGATTTTTGTTTACTCGGTGCATCCATTTAGTCACAACTACAACTTTGTTGGTTTGAGAGAGAGAAAATATAAAGATCTGGTCATCACTGCAAGTTGGCAAGTAAAAGAGAAAGCTCTCCCAGTCTCTCTCACTCACTCTCTCTCTCACTAAAAGCTGAGAAAACAAAAGGCAAAAAGAGAATTGAAGGAGAAGAAGGAGAAGCATAGAGATATTAACGCACTCCCATGTATGCACTTATCGAGGAAGCTTCTCCTCTCCTTTTACGTACGCCCCCACAATCTCCCTCTAATTACGTTCCTCTGTATTTTTTTTTCTATTTAATTAATTAGATTTCAAGAAGCAATCTTCCTTTCATCCGAAAATTTAATATTACTCTATTCATGCATCTTCCAGATATATGTTTTGTTACTTTTGTAAGATCTTATTTATATTGGTCACATGATCACTTTGTAAGTTCCAGACTTCCAGTGTATGGATTCAAAATTTAGTTAAGCTAGGAGGAATCACATGGAAAAGACAATTAATACCAATAGACCATAAACTTCTATCAATACAAAAAATCAAGTAGATTTCATTTGATTCATTTATTATTATTGAAAATCATATATAGTATAAAAGATAGAACTAAAAATAATTACTATTTATGGATACATTTGAAATATCATATACCCCTATACTTTATTAATCAATACAAGTAGTTCTGGTTCAATAATCAATGTCATTATGAAGATGCATTATATACAAAGTCGATCTGAAATGACAATTATGCATGATATTAAGTCATAAACAAAATCACAGCAACCGTACCACAAGTTAATTATTATAACTATTCAGTGCTTTAGTATATCCATCTCATCCTGTTACTTTTTTCGCATTTCACATGCATAAACGTGCATGAGATCGTAGCTTTACCTCTATTTCATAAANCCTATACTTTATTAATCAATACAAGTAGTTCTGGTTCAATAATCAATGTCATTATGAAGATGCATTATATACAAAGTCGATCTGAAATGACAATTATGCATGATATTAAGTCATAAACAAAATCACAGCAACCACAAGTTGGATATACTAATTACTATTTATGAATAGTTATAATAATTATCTCATCCTGTTACTTTTTTCGCATTTCACATGCATAAACGTGCATGAGATCGTAGCTTTACCTCTATTTCATAAATTTTTAATATACTAATAATATATAAAAGCCAATGTTTGTACGCATATCATATGGTAATTATTATGGCTGTTAAGCAAACTAAAGTACTTATAATAAATAAATAAAGTAATAAAGGTAATAGTCTTGGATGGTCTATGCACATTCTTCCATACAATCATCTGCAGGCACCTCATTACGATCTCGTCCTTGGATTCCATTTTGTCCTCCCTTACTTCTTCTGTTTTTTCAAAAAAAGAAAGAAGAAGAAGATAATACAGTTCTTTTTGATATTCTATATTTATACTTTATTTTTGGTATGTGTTGATGTAGAATGATCTCTTAACAAAGTACATTCCCAAGCATCTTTTTTTGTTTTTTGTCCCTTCTTTCTCTGGTATGATTTCTCCATTAGTTCTAAATTCTAATTCATTTTCCTAAAAAAGGTTCAAGTACTATTTATACATTTTTATGAAGGAAAAAAAATTATCATTTCGAAGAAAAACAAAATGAGAAAACAGAGAAAAGCCCATTTGTATCTTACAGTATTTGTTTACGCTGAAGAATGACACTATCTTATCACGCTCACTCACCCATTTGATAACTGGGCTATTACGCTCGCTCACCCATTTGATAACTGGGCTATACGCTCACTCACCCATTTGATAACTGGGCTTTACACAATATTTTTAACTGGGCTATTACGCTCACTCACCCATTTCTACAACAAGTATTTTTTAGTTTTTGCAAATCTAGGCCATCCGCAATGCAAGAACACCTAGGGTGTTCTTTAAATATAAAATTATTAAAATACACACTCTCTCTTGCTTTTACTCAACTTTATACTTTTCTTTCATCTTTTTACTCAACTTTTATTAATTTTATATTTAAACACCNATGTAGAATGATCTCTTAACAAAGTACATTCCCAAGCATCTTTTTTTGTTTTGTCCCTTCTTTCTCTGGTATGATTTCTCCATTAGTTCTAAATTCTAACTCATTTTCCTAAAAAAAAAGTTTAAGTACTATTCATACATTTTTATTAAGGGGAAAATATAACATTTCAAAGAAAAACAAAATGAAAAAACAGAATAAAGAAAAGCCCATTTGTATCTTAGTATTTGTTTACGCTGAAGAATGACACTCTTATTACTCTCACTCACCCATTTGATAACTGGGCTCACTCACCCATTTGATAACTGGGCTCACTCACCCATTTGATACTTGGGCTTCAGACAATATGCCCATTAGAAAACAACATTTCTTATTTTTTTACAACGTCAACATTGCAACCATTTATTTTTTTCAGCTGGAGAAAACAACATTTCTTATTTTTTATGTTTCAGAAACTTAGTGTTATAAAGATGCAATTTTGAGGGAAGAAGAGACGGTAGAGCGGAAGAGATGACAAAAGAAAGAAGAAAAATATTCAATTTGCTTATTAGATCAAACTCCCTATTCCCATAATTATTATTATTTTTTTTTGTCAAGGCCTATTCCCATCATTTTAGTTTACGTTTTTCTAATTAATTCAAAATAAATAAAAAAGAGTATAATCTTTACATATCCTAATGATCTTTTAAAGTCCTACCAAAAAAAAAAAATGATCTTTTAAAGACCTAGACCCCTATGGTATAACACTAGGCACTAGCTACCTCCGCCATTGCTATGGACATACCTACACCATGATGGGTAGGCTTGAGACGCCATAACAAAAAGGACTGATCCCTCCATCACTTGAACTGATACTCCAAACTAGTCAATCACTTGTGCATAAGGCTTGAAGTTCAAAATGCAGGTGTGCATTCAGCCATGAATTTCTTGTGCATCCAAATGATTGACTACAAGGCAAGAACCAACTCCAAATGGTAAAGATATTATATTATCCATTAACGATTGAAATCCTCATTGCAAACCGAAAATGACTTTTTAGATGATTGCTCAATCATATAAACAAAATCATTGTGTTTACAATGAATATTTCGGTTGTTTACGAGGAGATATCTTGATGTTTGTCAAATTTTGACTGATCCATTATCAGTATACATCATTCAGCCGTCAAAGCACCATAAAAATTAGTAAAACCTTTTTTTTTAAAGAAGGAAAACAGAAACCCCAACAATTATTTTTTAATTTTTGTAAAATCTAACAACTTATTAAACGAGCGATTCAGATTTCTCCAACCCCAATCGAATAGTATTAGACTTCGTCATTGTCTTACAAGTTACAACCCAAAATAACAAAACATGGATTCTCAGATTTTATAAAACAAACATGTATATATACCATCAACTAACCCACCAATAAATTGTTTCTGGTTATTATATTAGTCCACATTTATCGANAATTTTATATTTGAAGAACACCCTAGGTGTTCTCCCATTGCGGATGCCCTAACATTTTATTAAACGAGCGATTTCAGATTTCTCCAACCCCAATCCAATATATTATTAGACTTCGTCATTGTCTTACAAGTTACAACCCAAAATAACAAAACATGGATTCTCAGATTTTATAAAACAATCAACTAACCCACCAATAAATTGTTTCTGGTTATGATTATTAGTCCACATTTATCGGGAATNGAATTAACATTACTGTAAATATTATTATTAGGATTATTAGGATCCTCAAATATATCGGCGGGAGGAATAAAGGAGTCGAGAGAGAGGCCAGGCACATCGAAAACGACGTCGTCTATCCTCCAAATCTCCTCCATCCTCGTTCTGCTATACTGCAACGACGTCTCCCCGAATCGGAACACCGTCGCGACGGCGCGTCCGCAATGCGCAACGGCTACTCCGTCGACGTCACGGTAATCTCCGATGCTAGTTCCGATTGTCGTCTCCCAGTAAACCGCCTCGTCGTCCGGGGAGATCGTCGTAACTCTAGTGAGGTGCGAATCTTCTAAATAGACTAAGAGACCACTTTTCTGGCAGAAATATCCGTACAGTGCGTGGCGTATAACCTCCGCCGGAGCTCCGGCGTCGTTCCGTTCAATCAAAGAGTCACGATCGGCGGAGACTTTGAGCACGAAACAGTCATCGTCGCCGATTCTTCGCTCGCCTAAGCATTGGGCCTTTGCAAATAAGCTCGCTGTAGTTTTTGGGTCCAAGCCCTGTAGCCCAATCACAAAACAAAAACAATTAACAAGTAATGTTAATTAATTAAAATAAAGTAATAAAAATATGTGTCCGGCAAAATATTCGCTGAGGTTTGAACGACAAGAACAATAAAGCAAAAGATTTAAAAGAAACGAAAAGAAAGATAAAGCGAAAGACAAACTTTGATAATCCCAAGAAGTTCCC
>OVBW01001422.1:0-15124 GCA_900406355.1 Erysimum pusillum | reverse complement strand
AGCATATTATTTTTGTTGAATAAATTGATATTTCATGGTTGTGTCATTTTTTTTCCCACAAACATCCATGTCTTTACGTAATAAAATATAACACAAACTGAATCTATTTATGGATTGAATAATTTAAATCAATCTTTTCTGCTTTATAAAGAGTAAAAATAACCAACTAATTACCCCAATTTAGTTCTAAAACAATTTTTTATTTAAAAAATTAATAAAAAAACCTTTAGATACTTGTTATATTTTGATTGTCCAATGGTATAGTAGGTAACAGTTCTAAAATTTAAGAGAGAGTGAGAGCATTAATGTTTTTTTGTCTTTTGTCAAAAATTTTGCCCAATCCACAACTTACAAGTATTTTGGATATGATACCAAAAACCTCTAATTTTAGAACTACTTCTAATTTGTTTTTGTGTTTTTTATTTAATTTTGGGCTTTAAATGCTTGGATATTAGAGTTAATTAGAACTCTCTTCGACCATCTCCGACGGACAAAAATGTGGTATCTAAATATGGTATCTAAAACATTAAACCATCAAAATTAAATGAAAAAGAAAAAAAAAAAGGATAGAACTGCATCCATCTTTAGAGGTCTTTGGATACAACTCTAAAAGATATTCGTCTATCAGAAGATTTGGGTTCTAAGATACAACATGGGTCCTATATTAGTTTTGATTTTTTTTTAATTAAAAAACAAATTATTTAGAATCTAAATTGGGTATCCATTATTGGAGATGCTCTTAAATTTGCTGTTGGAGATGGTCTTAGAGGCTACGGGTGTAGAACCAGTAGCGAAGGCCTTCCTCGAATTTTCTGGATTCTCGGATGGTGCTAAAGTGATTGCGCACATCTTTGTGAACAATCTTGACGAGAGTGGCAGCTGGAGCAGGTGTTTCACCGTGACGCCTTCCATTTCTTTGACGCGAGATGCTATGAACTGTAATTTGAAAGACATATCAAAAAGTGAAGGTTTGAAGCATCGTCACTATTGTGTCAAGAAGCAGAGGAGCTAGAGTATTCCAACTTGTAGTGTATTTGTTCCGGAGAAGTCCCTTTGTAAGCAAAAACCAGATTTCAGATGAATAGGGACAAGAGAAGAACAAGTGATCCCTTGTTTCTACTGCTTCCCCACAGAAAATACACCCTACTTGTGCTCCTACATTCTAGCTCATTAGCTTGTCCCCTGTTGACAAATGTCCATGAAACGCAAGCCAAGTGAGAAACGAATGTTTTGGTGTAGAATGCGTGAACCAAATGCGTTTAGCCCATTCCCAATTCGAATGAGTGTGCTGCCAAGTTTGATGAGACGAGAATTTTTGTTTGTATGTGAAAGTACGAGTGAGGTAAATAAAAGTGCAGAAAATAAATAAGATACGAAGTTTGTTAACGAGGTTCGGTTTTTCCTACTCCCCGGGACCACGTCCAGATTTCGATTTCAGTAGAACAAGTGATAACATCGTATTTTCGCCCATTTTAGCTATGGTTTTCAATAGTGTTTAACAAGGTTTTGATACATTTCTGATGTATTAAGTCCAATAACTTAGTATTCGCAAGAACAAAGAGTTTTTACAGGTTTTAAGGGAAAACGACCAAAAAGGGAAAGAAGAGGGCTTGGAGGACAGATTCGGACCGTCGGAAGTTTAGCATCCATTGAGGACCTTCCCGTGAACAAAAACTGGAGATATTGGTGTCATTGGAAAGCTTAAAGAGTCAAGATTCACCTCGAAGTGGAATCAAGTCATTTGGAGCAACCAGTCAGAAGTTATACCCGATTGAATACCGACCTGTCCAGGCGTACGGCCAGGCCACGGGCGTGCAGCCAACCCCATGTCCACCGCATGGTGAGAGCCTGTGTGTGCGGCCAGGACCCTTTCTGAACCGCCTCAAAGCCCAAGAAGCTCAACCTAAAAACCCCATGTCCACCGCATGGTGAGAGCCCGTGTGTGCGGCCAGGACTCGTTTCTGGACCGCCTCAAGGCCCAAGAAGTGCAACACGAAAGCCCAAGTCGTTTGGCCCAAGAAACAAACTCGAGGAGGTGCAAACCCTAACCCTAATTCTGAGCACCATACCCTATATATAGGCTTCTTAAGCCTAGGGTTTGTCTATGGACGTTTTTAGAAGAGAAGAGAGAGCCGCCCCCCCCCATCAACTCGCAGCAACCCTAGAGAGAAAGCTTAAAGACTTTGAGAGCATCCTCGGACGTCTCTCTCAGCCCCTGTCATTAGATCTCTTAGTTTCTGCCTCTTTTCTTTTGCTTTTACTTTGTTAGGAGAAAGATCTAGTTTCTCTACACTTGTTGTTGGGAGATCGGATCCGAACCATTGTTGAAACCCTTCTTATTCTATCGTTTTATGCTTTTAAGTTTCTCTTTTATTACTTTGATGATTGGATCTACTATGTGTGAGTAGTTGTTTGTTGGGAATTAGGGTTTCTCGAAAGGGTTTGTGGGTCAGTGACTAGGCGATTAGGGGCTGTTTCGTTTATCGTTCTTCTTCGTTCTAGGTTTTATTTTAATGCTTTCATTAGTTTAACCATCAGTGAATGATCTCAGGTAATCTTGGCCATCTTGTCGCTTAGGGGTCCGGATCTAGCTTAGACGAGTTTAGTAGCGCAACCCTGGCCAACGCTATTTGTCTCTACTTTATTAACGCACCGAGCCTATCTTTAATGCTTGCCTAACTTCTCGAAAGCCGGTGAACTATTGGTCATTAGGTCGTTAGTGCTCGTGTACATGCATCAAAAGTGAAGAGTTCATCTTTAATGTCTCGTAGTTTGGAACCCTAAAACGTGAACGAACCACCCCTAGTCCCTAGAATAACCTGATCCATTTCCCTTAGAGATTCCCTTACCTCCCAGCGTTTAGTTTAATTGATAAGAAAACCTTAGTTATTAGCCGTTCCTTAGTTAGTCGTTAGTCTGTAGTAGCCTTTAGCGTAGAGTAGCTAGTTATTCTCAGTAGTAGGATAGTTTAGAATAGTTTAGTAGTAGCCATAGCCTTAGGAAACCAGAAAAACCCCTCTTTGATTCAGTCTTAGCCATATCCTTTTTCTTGCTGATTCGTTGTGTGATCCGTTAGTCCCTGTGGATTGATACCTCAAGTACTACAAACGATAGGCTATGCACTTGCAGCCTGTTGATTGTTTTTTACCGGGGTTTAAAAGCCTAAGTTCGCTTGGGTGAAACCTGAGAGATCCTTATGGACCGCATCAACAAGAAAGCAAATACAACTTATTCGTAAACGCGTAAATCAAGCACAACCCTCTTAATTCACCGCTCCGTTCATCAACATGAAACCTTAAGGATAAATCTCTACCCTTAACTAAACTCCCCTGAGGCTAGATTTAAACACTTGATCACACAAGCTCACACAACCTCTCAAAAAGCTCTCTAGGATTTTTCTCTATCCCTTAGCTCTCTTTCTTAGCTCTCTTGCTTTGTGATTGCTTTCAATGAAGCCTTAGTATCATATTTATACTAGTTAGGTCGTGGCTACAACAAGCCAATTTCCTATCCTAGTTCTAATAGGTTTTGAACAATTTCTTTTTTCTTTATCGATTAGGAAATTATCAATTCTTCTTGTTTCCGTTTTGTTTCTTCTTGTTTCCTTTTTGTTTCTTCAAGAAAACCTCTTCCACCTCATCTTCTATCTCTCTAGAAGCTTCATGGACCTCCTTGAACCACCTCACACGTTTTTATTTTCTTCTGCTCTTCGTCATATTTGATCTGCTCCGTCTGTACTACTTCCTGTAGTACTACAGAAAGTACTTCAATAGCTTAAACACAACAAGTTCTTCTAAAACTCGTCACCATAACATTAACAATCTCCCCTTTGGTGATTGAGTTTTAGAACCAAAGCATATACTCAACGATCAGATAAAACCAAAGCACATATCAAAATATTAACACCTTCTATCTCCTTCATTCTCCCCCTTTTTGACTATGTTTGTGAACTCAAAAATTCTATCTCCAAAACAATATCACCAAGCACATCACCATTCTCCCCCTCCTTGAGTCACAACATGGTCAAAACTAATTAGAAAATACTCCCCGTTTTGCAATACGAGGTCGATAACTAAATCCACCATCTCCATAGAAATCATCTTTCCTAACCCAAAATTTTCTGCTCCGTAATCCTTGATGACTAGATTCTCGAATGAATCTGAAACAATTACGCTTTATATGTCCTTGAACTCCACAATGATAACATGTAGGACCATGAAATCTCACATCATAAGCCTTCTCCATTTGATTTCTCTCCCTCAATAATTTGTAACACCTTGGCCTTATATGCCCAACAACACCACAATAATGAGAAGTGGGACGAAAAATTCGTCGAGGCTTACTCTGCAATTTGCAATTTTTCGCACCACGTTATTTCACATATACTGTCTCTGTCACAGTTGTTGTTGCAGTTTCTGTATTAGTTACAGTTTTCGTCGCAGCTCCTGGTGCAGACACAGTTTCTGTCGCAGTTCCTGAAGCAGACGCGATTTTTCCACCATAAACAAACGTTGGAGCTGATTTTGAAGGATTTCCTTTAAATCCAAGTCCATATCTATCACTCTTGCCAATATCCAGAATATGATCCAACTGATTTGTGCCATTATTAAGCATTCTCAAATTCTTTTGAGTTTCTTCAAGTTGTACTTTAGCTTGTGATGCTTGTTCTTCCTTTTTTGTTGCATATTTCTCTACTTCAATGACTTTAGCCTCTAACTTAAGCTTGTCCTTAGTCAAAACTGAGTTCTCCTCAACTAATTTAAGCCAATGTCCATACAACATCTCGTATTTCATACCAAGTTCTTCATAATCAATACTCTCTGAATCACTATCACTCTCTGTATCAGGTTTTGCAGTAGTTGCAGAAGCAGGCTTTGCTGTCGTTGCAGATTCAGATATAGTTGCAGGTTTTGCTGCAGATCCATATGCAGTTTCTAATTCAGAGTCTGAAGTAGTTTCTGAAATAAAATTAGTAAACGCCACAAAATTCTTCAGTTCTGTTTCATCTTCTGAATCAGTTTCAGAATCACTAGTGATAACATTCATAGCCTTCTTCTTATGCTTGTTTAGATTGACACACTCATAACGAATATGTTCATATCCTTTGCATTCAAAATATTGCACCTTCTTTGATAAACTTCCCAACTCTTCATCAATTTTATTCTTCTTCTCTTTTCCCTTTAGCTTCAGATATTTAGCAAATTCTTTTGATAGCATAGCCATTGAATCTTCAGACGATGATACCTTAAGAGCAACTCCAATATCAGCTTCCTTCTTTACTGTTTCATCTTCTTTTTTCTTCATCCCTTCAGCCTCATATGCTTTACTTAACTCAAAAGCTTTAAGAATTCCAACAAACTCATCAAAAGCCATCTCATCTAAATTATGAGCTTCTTCTACTGCAAAGATTTTCGACTCAAATTTTGCAGGCAATGATCTCTTCAACTTCTTCACTAGCTTCTTGTCTTTGTAATGCTTTCCAAGAGCAAAAGCCTCATTCGATATGTCACGTAACTTGGCATTGAATTCAGCCACATTTTCTTTTTCTTCCATCCTTAGATTCTCAAATCGTGATGCCAACATATCGAGCTTTGTTCTTTTAAACTAGTAGTTCCTTCAAACATATTCTCCAATGTTTTCCACGCTTTCTGAGCTGATGCACATTGTGAAATTAACTTGAAGTGGCTTGAATCAATAGCGTTGTAAATCGCAGTCTTAGCCGTAGAATTGCAACTTGATAGCTTTTTCTCATTAGCAGTCCACTTATCCCTTGGCTTTAGACTTTCAACTCCTTCTTCATCCTTGATTTTAGGAGGCTCCCAACCAAGCTCAATTGAATTCCAACAATCTTCATCAAGATTACTACTAAAAGCTTGCATACGAACCTTCTAGTACCCATAATTCGATGAATCAAGCAGTGGTGGTCTTGTCATAGATGTGCCTTCTTTATATGGATTCTTCATAACTTCAGCTCGGTATTACTTCCTGAACAATATTCCTCACCCTTTGATCTACCCGAAACAAGACTAAATCTCTATCGAGAACCTGCTCTGATACCAATTGAAAGTGCGAGTGAGGCAAATAAAAGTGCAGAAAATAAATAAGATACGAAGTTTGTTAACGAGGTTCGGTTTTTCCTACTCCCCGGGACCACGTCCAGATTTCGATTTCACTAGAACAAGAAAGCAAATACAACTTATTCGCAAACGCGTAAATCAAGCACAAGCCTCTTAATTCACCGCTCCGTTCATCAACATGAAACCTTAAGGATAAATCTCTACCCTTAACTAAACTCCCCTGAGCCTAGATTTAAACACTTGATCACACAAGCTCACACAACCTCTCAAAAAGCTCTCTAGGATTTTTCTCTATCCCTTAGCTCTCTTTCTTAGCTCTCTTGCTTTGTGATTGCTTTCAATGAAGCCTTAGCACCCTATTTATACTAGTTAGGTCGTAGCTACAACAAGCCAATTTCCTATCCTAGTTCTATTAGGTTTTGAACAATTTCCTTTTTCTTTATCGATTAGGAAATTATCCATTCTTCTTGTTTCCTTTTTGTTTCTTCTTGTTTCCTTTTTGTTTCTTCAAGAAAACCTCTTCCACCTCATCTTCTATCTCTCTAGAAGCTTCATGGATCTCCTTGAACCACCTCACACGTTTTTCTTTTCTTCTGCACTTCGTCATATTTGATCTGCTCCGTCTGTACTACTTCCTGTAGTACTACAGAAAGTACATCAATAGCTTAAACACAACAAGTTCTTCTAAAACTCGTCACCATAATTAACATCAACAGTATGTATCACCATGATGCTTCCAGAGCGATCAATCTGGTGCCTCAATCCAATTCAATCTCAGTCTCGATTTGGTTTAGCAAATCTTGACGATGCCGCCGTCGCCGGTGATTAAGAATAACCTCTCCAAGCTGCTCGTAAAGACAACCTAGAGGACTTCCTTCATACATCATGCCAGAAGGATGTTAACTGCCCAGACCTTATCTTCATTTTATGGAAGCCCTTTGCTTTACCTCTGTATTTTAAGATTTTTCTCCACATCCAAGACCCAGAGCTCTTTGTTTCTCGCACAGACCATAGCACATCGTAGATTGAAAAATTGTTTGCAGCATTTCTGTGGTCAGAGCCAGAGCTAAATTCCAGGAAAGCTAAAATCGCTTGGTCAATGGTTTGCAGGCCAATTGAGGAGAGGGTTTGGGTCTACGATCACTCAAAGAAATAAACAATGTCAATGTATTGAGGGAGACTAATCTCTTACTATCACTCACGAAACTTTGGATCTCTAGTGTGTTAACTTAAGAATGTGAACCAAGAATAAACATGAAGAGCAATACACACGCCACCTAATGGGTTCATGTTTCCAAACCGGATTCGCTACGTCTCCCCGAGATTGTACTCGGTAATCTACTAGAAAGCTTTGGTCTTTGGTTACACTAATCCTTGAGGCGAACTGGAAACTCCTTGCCGCTTCTCATAAACCCTCATCTTGCTCTCTTCTTCTTACTTTAGGTTTCAGTTTTGTTCTCCTTATATATGCAGAGTTCTTCTCTTTTTCTTCACCCTCGCATGCTCTGTTTTCCTGTACAGAGCAAGAAATCATATAGGAGAAATATGTGACTCTCTCTTTTTCTTGAAACATTTTTCTTTTTGTGTTGAGACTCTTAGACACTAAGAAAAAAAACCTTACATGATTCATTAACTCGAGCCCTAGGTCTGATCGTAAATCACAAGGTGATTCCAGAGCAAGCAAGGTTAAACATTATTTTCTCATATGATTCATCACTGGATAAATGAGTCCTTTGGTTTGACATTAATGACATGTTTTAAGATAAGAACACAAGTAATTGCGGTTTTGATTTGATTGCAATGGATAAATTTTGAATGTTTGGGTCTTTCGATAACAAACATTAATTGCAGTTTTAGTGAATCAAGGTTTGTTATGTACTTCAATGCTCTCTGGTTTCAGATCCTTCACTCCTTCAAGAATCAATGGTCAACTCCATCAAAGGATCAAAAAAGATGAGAGGTAACGCATCATGTTCTACTGATTCTTTACTGGTTTGGTTTTCGAAAAATGAACTAGTTTATTGATAGATTCAAGATATCGCTTGTATTGAAATGAAAGAGTATTACAGAGAATTGTAGCTCAACAATGATTAAGAGAAGCAATCGAAAGATAAATACAACAAGATCAACATTGATCTCCCTAGCACATCGCTAGTCCCAGATTTCTCAATCACAAATTGCATGAAATATCAAATGAGCTCTGCTTCCTCCATTTATTCGAAGACTGAAGCTCAACGGCAAAGCTTCTTTCTCAATTAGAGTCTTTCACTTGAATTGAAGACTCAGCCACGTCAGCATCACCAACGGCTACTTCCTGCTGAGTTATCACCTGCTTCTTTCTCCTATAGTAAGACTGATGATTCGTATCATTTGTAAACAATGTTTAGCACCCATTATAAAAAATTTCATCGTCACCTTTCATATAAAAGTTCTTTTTAATGTTAAGAACATCATGTCCATTAGTTTCTTTCAGCCATGGGCATTCGGGTATCGGGTTCGGGTTCAGGTTTTCAGGTTTAGGAGTATAGGACCCAATAAGGTAAATTAAAATATCGGTTCGGTTCTGATTCGGGTCGGTTCGGGTACTAAATCTGATACACTATAAAAACCCAAAAAAAATCGGGATCATTTCGGTTCAGTTTATGGCTACCTGAATACACTAATTTGTACCCGAAAACCTGAATTATGCCCCTATACTCGAGACAACTTGTTCCTTTTCTTCACCTGCAGATTCTAAAAACAACACAAGTACAAGCATCTATGATATATTCCTGCAATTTAACAAAAAAACTCAATATATAATAGAATCCATACTTGAAATCCAACATTCAAATTCATACATTACTCGAAAGTAGAAACTAAAAAAGAGTTTTCAAGTTTTTGCCAACACAACAAGAACAAATCCAAGTCTAATGACTCATGAGTCATGACATGAAAAGAAATAAGTCAGTAACTAATACTAATAAGTAGCAGGAAACTGGATAACAAAACACAATGATGATGGCTTGGTTTTGCTCTCCTTATGGACCTAATACAATAAAAACATAGAACAATATCAATGCTAAACTAAACATAACCGTAAGATTGTAAGAGACTAAGAGACCATTATGGCCGAGTGTATAAGACTATAAGTATAAGAGAAATACCTTGTGTTCATTCCCTCAATCAGTCACTCTACTGATCTTTCAGTCTTTGGCACTGAATTCCGGTTCAAACTCTATCAAAGAACATAAAGAAAACAAGGTTAGAAACTTGTAAAGTATAATACTATAATTTGTAATAGGATTGAGAATTACCTTTCATAAGCTCATCTTGCAACTCTATGTCAGCAAGCATCTGTTGAATGGTTGAGACTCCTTTGTCATTGATATGAACTTCACATTTTAACCATTGCTCAGTACACATCAATACTTCAATCGAGTAATCTGTCAAACAACTTCTGCTTGGTTCTAAAATTCTTTCACTTGTGCTGAATGCAGATTCTGAAGCCACTGATGACACTTGCATAGCTAGTATATCCTTAGCTATTAGAGATAGAACCGGAAACTTCCCACTGTTGACTTTCCACCATGATAGCAAATCATACTCTGAGCCACTTATGAGATTTGGTTTCTCCACCTTGTCTTTCAAGTAAATCTCCAACTCATTACCTGAATTGTGAATTCTTGTTTCCATAACAATCCTATCCCATGCACTGTCCATTTATTCTATAACAATGCGATTACCAACCACTGTTCTCTTAGTGAATCCACTTCCAATTCCAGCTAGATCCTGTTGTACTCCAAGTCCAGGTCCTTGTGCTTGAGACTGTGATTGAGAAGATGATCCTGACCCACCACTACTACTTTTAATCACTGAACTGCTATACTCATCATAAAGATCAGTCAAGATCATGTATACTGAATCGTAAAGATGAGTAGCCTCTACACTGTTTGGGTTGTACAGTGTATCACAACAAAGCTTCACATAACCCATCTTCTTCCTAGGATCAAAAACAACACCACCATAACCAGTTTGTTCCTTTCCACCTGATCACCAAATGGATCCCAATAGCCCTGGGCATAAAACACCGGACCCGAGGACCCGAACCGGAACCGAACCGAAAAACCCGATTCGGGTCAGGTTCGGTTTTAGGTTTTTTACCCTTTTGGTTCTTATATATGTATACACGCGGGTTCGGATTCGGTTTCGGTTTTACCTTATACCCGAAGTGTAAACCCGAAAACCGGAAACATATAAACTATAGTTTACACTAAGGATGGGCATATGAGGAACTAGGGACTTAGGGTTATGCACATATGTAGGTTTGTCGATTGAGTTTCCTTCTCGATTATAGAATTTTTTGTTTCCTTTCCTTATCTCTGTAATAAATTGAAATCAAACACAAGCTGGAAACCCTAAATCGAACAATTCTCTCTCCGGAGGTCAATTCTCCATCGTCTGCATTGTCTAGAAACAATTCGCAGGTAATTTCCACCACGATAGCCTATTGTTTTCTATTTGTGATTTAATTTCAAACCAAACTCAATCATTGATGTGTGATGAATTTTGAATTTAGTGAGTTAGGGTATTTCGTTTTCTGGGTATTGATTCATGTTCTTTGATCATCTTCTTCATGGATTTTCATTGAAATTTTTGATGGTTGTTTACTTGTTTAGCTTTATTAAACTTGTATTCTCGATTGTTTCATCTGATATTAGAATTAGATATTAGTCTCTAACTAGTTTGATTCTCGATTTTCTCTGATTTTCTTTTCAGTTGGAAACCCATGATAAGCCCGAATTCTAACATGGTATCAGAGCGATAAGATCCTTTGACCTAATACTACTTCTACTACTACTACCGATGTGGAGCCTCCCTGTGGATGTAATTCCCACGTTGTCCATGCTTCAGACCTAGATGTCTGAGCGTGAGGGAGGGTATTGATGATAAACGTCCCACATCGGAAATCTAAGAACTAATGAACTACTATATAAAGTGTTAGGGCCAATCCACTCATTGTCAATTGGTTTTGAGTTGGAAACCCATGATAAGCCCAAATTCTAACATGGTATGAGAGTAGAAGCTCAAAAATCACATACTCAAATGTAGAAACTTTGATTCATTAGTTTGTGAATTTGTGTCTTACAGTTCTCTTGTGACTGTGCTTTCTTTTATACTTATACAGTTATACACTTATATTGTTCTATACTTCTAGCTCTACTTCTACAGATTAATGTCTCTGATTTTCATTGTATTCTAACTTCTAGTGTTCTAGTTCATAGTGTGTGACTTTGTAACTTGTGATTATGACTATGTTTTCTTTTAAACTTATAACTGATACTATTATAGTTCATCTGAGAATGCTTTGTGTCTTGTGACTGTGATTTATTTAAAACTTGTAAACTTAAAGCTTTGTGTCTTGTCTCTTGTGAGTTGTGACTATGTTTAAACTTGTACTGTTCTAGTTTTAACATAATGCTTTGTGTCTTTGTGATTGTTTTCTCTTAAACTTATATAATTATATTGTTCTAGACTTATAAGTTATAACTAGTTCATACGAGAAAGCTTTGTGTCTTGTGACTTTGTTTTATTTTAAACTTGTACTCTTCTAGTTTAAACTTAAAGCTTTGTGTCTTGTCTCTTGTGACTACTGTTTTCTTTTAAACTTATGTTGTAAAGCTGCAGATTATTGTTTTAGTGAATAATGTTTAAACTCATGATTCATGATAGTAGTTCTTTAACGTCTAAGTCCCCTCCTTCCACGAGGCAACAATTGAAGATTCCTTTTATGTTACTTCACTAATTATAACTTATAACTTAAGGCTTTGTGCCTTGTGAGTTGTGTGACTGTTTTCTCTAAAATTTATATTGTTCTAGCCTTCTTGTTATACAGATTAATGTCTCTGATTTTAATTTTTTCATTTAAATTTTTTTGTCTTATATCTTATTCTAGTTCGTAGTTTGTGACTTTGTTTATTGTGAGTTGTGATTTCTTTAAGCTTATATTGTTATAGACTTCTAGTTCTACAGATTAATGAATAATGTCTCTGAATTTAATTTTGTCTTATAACTTCTACTGTTCTTGTAGCTTTGTTTTTGTGTCTTATGATTGTGTTTTCTTTTAAATTTGTATTGTTCTAGTTCTAACTTAATGCTTTGTGCCTTGTGACTGTTTTCTTTTAAATTTATATTGTTCTAGTTCTACATATTAATGTCAGTGATTTTCATGTTGATGCAGATGACGTCTTGTGATAATCCAGCAAACAAGGATGATCCAATGAATGAGGATATCGATAATGATGAAATGGATTCATCATATGATGATGTTGAAACGCCTACCTCTGGAAAGTCAAGAAAGGGGAAAGAGAAAGGAACTGATGCTGAGGATGAAGGAGGTGCTGCTTCTAAGTCAAAAAGAGGAAAAGATCTTGGGTTTGGGCACACTTCACCAAACAATCCGGACAAGTGCAACTGCCATTACTGTAAGAAAGAAATGGCTTGTCCAACCAAGTCTGGAACATCCACTCTGAAGAAGCATATCAGAATCACCTGCAAACCATACATGGCATATGCTAGTGCTAATGGAGACAAAAGTCAAACTGTGTTTACTCCTGAGAATGTTGGTGGTGATTTAAAGGTTAGTAAAGGATTCTGAAGCAATCTTTAGAGAGGCTGCTAATGAGATGTTGGTTATATGGGAATTGTCATTATCTTTTGTAGAGGGCTTAGCTTTTAGACATTTATGTTTTAAGGTTCAGTTGTATAAGCCTCACTCTAGGAGAACAGCCACAAGGGACATATATGAGATGCTTGTAACAAAGAAAGCAAATATGAGAGACATTTTAGAGAAGACCAAGCAGAGATTATCACTAACTACTGATAATTGGGTTGCTCCCAATACTGGAGCAAGCTATATAGTAATCACAGCTCATTTTGTTGATGCTATGTGGAAGTTAAAGAAGATTATTATAGGATTCAAGCCAGTTTATGATCATAAAGGTGCAACGATTGCTAAGGTTCTGTTTGACTTCTTAGCTGACTGGAACATAAAGAGAGTCTTCTACATCACCGTGGATAATGCTACAGCTAACTCTTCAGCAATGAGAATATTTAAGGAAGTAATGAAGAAGATTGGAGATGATTCATTGGTCTTGAAAGGTGCACATTTGCATTTAAGATGTGCTATTTGATTGTTAAGGAGGATTTGCAAGAGATAGAAAGCAGTGTGTCTATAGTGAGAAATGGTATTCAATATGTGAGGTCTTCACCAAACAGAATGAAGGCATTGACTTCCGAGTTGATTCAAGAAATATTAAAAAAGGAAACTTCCCTTTAGATGTGAAGACAAGGTGGAATTCAACTTCTCTCATGTTAGAACAAGCTTTAAAGTTCATAGTGGCATTTGAGATGATGGAGGCTGAAGATAAACCCTACAATGACTATTTTCAGGAAAAGGTAGATGGAAAGAAAAGGGTTGGACCACCATACACTATGATTGGGATGAAGTTGACAGGTTAGTTCAGCTTCTTACCATTTTTTACAAGTCTAACATTGGTTCTGTCAGCCTCAATGTAGGTAAGAAGCTGAACTAACCTGTCAACTTCATCCCAATCATCAGTATATGGTGGTCCAACCCTTTTCTTTCCATCTATCTTTTCCTGAAAATAGTCATTGTAGGTTTTATCTTCAACCTCCATCATCTCAAATGCCACTCTGAACTTTAAAGCTTGTTCTAACATGAGATAAGTTGAATTCCACCTTGTCTTCACACTAAAGGGAGGCTTCCTCTTTTAATCTTTCTTGAATCAACTCGGAAGTCAAATGCCTTCATTCTGTTTGGTGAAGACCTCACATAGTGAATACCATTCCTCACTGTAGACACACTACTTTCTATCTCCTGCAAACCCTCCTTAACACTCAAATTCAGGATATTAGTAGCACATCTTAAATGCAAATGTGCACCTTTTAAGACCAATGAATCATCTCCAATCTTCTTCATTGCTTCCTTAAATATTCTCATTGCTGAAGAGTTAGCTGTAGCATTATCCACGGTGATGCAGAAGACTCTCTTTATGTTCCAGTCAGCCAAGAAGTCAAACAGAACCTTAGCAATCGTTACACCTTTATGATCATCAACTGGCTTGAATCCTATGATCATCTTCTTTAACTCCCACATAACATCAACAAAATGAGCTGTGATTACCATATAGCTTGCTCCACTATTGGGAGCAACCCAAATATCAGTAGTCAGTAACAATCTCTGCTTGGTCTTCTCTAAAATCTTTCTCATATTTGCTTTCTTTGTTACAAACATCTCATATATGTCCCTTGTGGCTGTTCTCCTAGAGTGAGGCTTATACAACTGAACCTTAGAGCAGAATGTCTAAAAGATAAGTCCTCTACAAAAGATAACGGCAATTCCCCTACAACCAGCATCTCATTAGCAGCCTCTCTAAAGATTACTTCAGACAACCTTACTAACTTTTAAATCGCCACGAACATTCTCAGAGTAAACACAGTTTGACTTTTGTCTCCAATAGCACTAGCATATGCCTTGTATGCTTTGCAGGTGATTCTGATATGCTTCTTCAGAGTGGATGTTCCAGATTTGGTTGGACAAGCTATTTCTTTCTTACAGTAATAGCAGTTGCACTTGTTCGGATTGTTTGGTGAAGTGTGCCCAAACCCAAGATCTTTCCCTCTTTTAGAAGCAGCACCTCCTTCATCCTCAGCAGTTTCTTTCTCTTTCCCCTTTCTTGACTTTCCAGAGGTAGGCGTTTCAACATCAGCATCTGATGAATCCATTTCATCATTATCATTGGATCATCATTGTTTGCTGGATTATCACAAGACGCTATCTGCATCAACATGAAAATCACTGACATTAATATGTAGAACTAGAAAAATAAAAATTTAAAAGAAAACAGTCACAAGACATAAATCATTAAGTTAGAACTAGAACAGTACAAATTTAAAAGAAAACACAATCACAAGACACAAAAACAAAGCTACTTGAATAGTAGAAGTTATAAGACAAAATTAAAATCAGAGACATTATTCATTAA
>OVBW01001421.1:0-12037 GCA_900406355.1 Erysimum pusillum | reverse complement strand
TTATCTTTCATTGAGACATCGGCCCTCGAGGCATTAAACGTAGAGAAGGCTTTTCAGACAATTCTCTCGGAGATTTATAGGATCATCAGCAAGAAATCGATATCGTCAGACCAGGCAACTGCAAATGCTAACATCAAGGAAGGCCAAACAATTGATGTTACTACTTCTGAATCAAACGCTAAGAAGCCTTGTTGCTCATCGTCTTGAAAGATTTTGTTTGAATCGCACTTGAAAAGCCAATATCTATGAGACTTTTTTCAAGTTACACCAGCTATAATATGCAAGTTGCATTTGTCTTTTTTTTTTTGGTTGTTAATAATAACTCAAAGATAATATTCTATATCAATTTTGTGGAGTTTGGAATCGTTCATACAAAATGTGAAAATGAAATATTTTGAGGTATTTTGACTTATGAGTGGGTTAGTCGTAACTTAATTCGTAAATTTATCTATAAGCAAAAAGTTTGAATTTATGGTAAAAAGAAGAAGGCAGGCAAAATGTATTTTTTTATTAGATTGTGCAANTTTTTTGAACTTTTGGAAAAAGAAAAAAAAAATTTTTAAAAAAAAAAAAAAAAAAAAAAAAGAAATATAACATTTTGAAAGAGATATTAAAATGATGGAATATCTTTTATTTACTTTCTAGTAAATTTTATCAAAATGTTAAATTTCCAAGTCTTTCAAGTAGTTCCCGCCTATATATAGCAACAACTCTTAAACAATTTTGTTCATCAACGATTCATCTCTGCGTTTACATTTTTTCTTATCATCGAAAACAAATCATATAAAAAAAAGATGGAGATCTCAATCCTGGTATGGTGTCTGATCGTCACAGCTATAATAATCTTGGTGGTTGGATCTAATTTATTCGGAAAGAGATTCTTGAAACCTCGTGAAATAAAGGAAGATCGTACAGCGTCTTCAGTGACTTTGGAGAAGAAAGATCCACCAAAGACAAACGAGAAGGAACACGATGGAAATCTCGTATAAAGACAAATTTAATATATTGATCTGCATTGATTCTATATATTAGTACGATACTTTCTTATTCTAATCAAAGGTTAGAGTCTCGAGATTCTAAAGAGTTTCTAGATGTTTATGGTTTCTTATACTACTAAAAAATCTCTGTGTGTTTTGACAATTTTTATTGAGCATTAAATTTAAGAACAGTCTAATCACATTCTCTATAACAAAGTCGAGAATTATACAAATATATTGGCTTCCCATTACTAGTCTTTCAACTCCAAGCGTAACTTGAAAATTTCAACATTCTTTCATTTCCATTGAAATTCAATTATGGTACGTAATTTTGTGAGTAGAACCACCATATAAATGAACCCACATTTACCATATAACACATAGTTTTTGATCATATATATGCGTGTATACACACAGATACATACATATACATATGCCTACTTTGGCATGTGTGCATTGGCATGTGTGCATATGAAGCTGATTACAAATTCGCAAACTCAACATCAAAGCCTCAAAGGTACTATGTAGCTGTCAATATAATTAAGGATCGTCGACTTATTAATTAGGTCTTAACTCTTAAAAAATATCAAAACGAGGGTTGGAAGTTTTTTGAAACTTACCACATTTGCCCTATCTCATAGAACTATAGAAGGTATTAACCATTAGCCTAATAAAATATTTCACTAAATGATAATTGGTCTTTATAATGATTTAAAGACTGCATGCAACCCAACCTTTTTGTTGTTTAGGATCAAGAAGGTTGGCTCTCTGTTCACGAATTGAATATGGACAAGAAATATTTTTCCATTTTTCTTGTAATTATTGTTTTTTCTTTAATTTCTAGCAAAAAGGACAAGTGGCCATAACTGGGCCCTTAGTGGGTTTTCGAAAGATCTAATTGGGTTTTGGAGACGGTTATGGCGAGAGTGGCTCACTAGTCAATAGGATCCGAATCTCTCTCTTCTGAAGCTTTTGGTCGTAACTAACTGCCGTTAAATCCAAATATTGAGAGTTGAGAAAAACCCTAGAAGTCATTCCTTATCTCTCTCCCACTGGCTCTGTCGCTCTCAAATCTGGGATTGCTTTCGCGGTGGACTCGATTCGTGATTCCTCCAAGTTCATCATCCCTAAGGTAATTCTGTCAGCTCAGCTACGTTCAAATCTGCTCTGTTTTTTTACCCCCAAGTGTGTGGACGACTCAATTGGCTCTTGTTTCGATCATCTTTCTGCAAGAAACTGAGGTTTGTTTTTGGTTGGATTTTTCTTGGGCAGGCACTGTCACGGAATGACATCTGAATCGAAAAGCTACTCGAAGAGAGATCGTCTTCTCGAGATTGAGGTAGCTGTACAAAAATGGTGGGAAGATGAGCAAGTATTTAGGGCTGAANATGGTGTCTGATCGTCACAGCTATAATAATCTTGGTGGTTGGATCTAATTTACTCGGAAGGAGATTCTTGAAACCTCGTGAAATAAAGGAAGATCGTACAGCGTCTTCAGTGACTTTGGAGAAGAAAGATCCACAGAAGACGAATGAGAAGGAGCATAAAAATCTCGTATAAAGACAAATTTAATATATTGATTCTATATATTACTACAATACTTTCTTATATATTCTAATCAAAAGTTAGAGTCTGGAGATTCTAAAGAGTTTCTAGATGTTTATGGTTTCTTATACTACTAAAAGATCGCTGTGTGTTTTGACAATTTTTATTGAGCATTCAATTTAAGAACAGTCTAATCACATTCTCTATTATACAAATATATTGGCTTCCCATTTACTAGTCTTTCAACTCCAAGCGTAACTTGAAATTTTCAACATTCTTTAATTTCCATTGAAATTCAATTATGGTACGTAATTTTGTGAGTAGAACCACCATATAAATGAACCCACATTTACCATATAAATACATAGTTTTTGATCATATATATGCGTGTATACACACAGATACATACATATGCCTACTTTGGCATGTGTGCATATAATAAAGCTGATTACAAATTCGCAAACTCAACATCAAAGGTACTATGTAGCTGTCGATATAATTAAGGATCGTCGACTTATTAATTAGCTAGGTCTTATAAAAATATCAAAACGAGGGTTGGAATTTTTTTGAAACTTACCACGTCCTTTGCCCTATCTCATAGAAGTATTAACCATTAGCCTAATAAAATATTTCACTAAATGATAATTGGTCTTTATAATGATTTAAAGACTGCATGCAACCCAACCTTTTTTTTGGTTAGGATCAAGCAGGCTGGCTCTCTCTCTGTTCACGATTGAATATGCCAATATGGACAAGCAATATTTTTCCATTTTTCTTGTAATTATTGTTTTTTTCTTAATTTCTAGCAAAAAGGACAAGTGGCCATAACTGGGCCCTTAGTGGGTTTTCGAAAGATTAATTGGGTTTTGGAGACGGTTATGGCACCGAAGCTTTTGGTCGTAACTGCCGTTAAATCCAAATATTGAAAGTTGAGAAAAACCCTAGAAGTCATTCCTTATCTCTCTCCCACTGGCTCTGTCGCTCTCAAATCTGGGATTGCTTTCGCGGTGGTCTCGATTCGTGATTCCTCCAAATTCATCATCCCTAAGGTAATTCTGTCAGCTCAGCTACGTTCAAATCTGCTCTGTTTTTTACCCCCAAGTGTGTGGACGACTCAATTGGCTCTTGTTTCGATCATCTTTCTGCAAGAAACTGAGGTTTGTTTTGGTTGGATTTTTCTTGGGCAGGCACTGTCACGGAATGACATCTGAATCGACAAGCTACTCGAAGAGAGATCGTCTTCTCGAGATTGAGGTAGCGGTACAAAAATGGTGGGAAGATGAGCAAGTATTTAGGGCTGACTCTCGTGAGAACCTTCCAAAATCAGGAGAAAAGTTCTTCTCAACCTTCCCTTTCCCGTATATGAATGGTTATCTACACATTGGGCATGCCTTCTCACTCTCTAAGGTTGATTTTGCTTCTGCTTACCATAGATTAAGAGGAGCTAACGTGCTTCTTCCATTTGGTTTCCACTGTACTGGTATGCCAATTAAGGCTTCAGCGGATAAGCTTTCTCGTGAGATTCAACAGTTTGGAAACCCTCCTCTGTTCCCTGCTGAAGACAATACTAAGCAAGTTCCCGAAGTTCAGGAGGAGAGCAGTGATACACCAGCTTTACCGGATCATCAGTTCAGGGGGGGGNCACTCTCTAAGGTTGATTTTGCTTCTGCTTACCATAGATTAAGAGGAGCTAATGTGCTTCTTCCATTTGGTTACCACTGTACTGGTATGCCAATTAAGGCTTCAGCGGATAAGCTTTCTCGTGAGATTCAACAGTTTGGAAACCCTCCTCTGTTCATTGCTGAAGACAATACTAAGCAAGTTCCCGAAGTTCAGGAGGAGAGCAGTGATACAACAGCTTTACCGGATCCGTTCAGGGGAAAGAACTCGAAGAAGTCCAAGGTTGCTGCCAAAGCTGGTGGACAGGTTTATCAGTGGGAGATTATGCGCAGTTTTGGTCTCACTGACAGTGAGATTGCAAAATTCCAAGATCCTTATGAATGGTTGACCTACTTTCCCCCTTTGGCTGTTGAAGATCTCAAGGCATATGGATTGGGTTGTGATTGGAGACGCTCATTTGTGACCACTGATATTAATCCTTTTTTCGATGCCTTTGTGAGGTGGCAGATGAGGAAGTTGAAATCTATGGGAAAGATTGTCAAAGACCTTAGGTACACGATATTCTCACCATTAGATGGCCAGCCTTGTGCTGATCACGACCGTGCTACTGGTGAAGGTGTTCAGCCTCAAGAGTATACACTCATAAAGATGGAAGTAGCAAATCCATTTCCTCTGAAGCTGGGTCCTTTGGAAGGAAAGAGAGTGTTTTTGGCTGCAGCTACTTTGAGGCCTGAGACCATGTATGGACAAACAAACGCTTGGGTACTGCCTGATGGGAAATATGGAGCTTATGAAATCAGTGAAACTGATGTCTTCATCCTTACTGAGAGAGCTGCACTCAACCTTGCCTACCAGAATTTCTCAAAGATCCCTCAGAAGCCTTCCTGCTTGGTTGAGTTGACCGGGTATGATCTGATTGGACTCCCTTTGAGGTCTCCTTTGTCAGTGAAGGAGATCATCTATGCTCTGCCCATGTTGACCATTCTGACCAACAAAGGTACTGGCATTGTCACCAGCGTGCCTAGTGATGCCCCTGATGATTATATGGCTTTACATGATTTAGACAAAAAGCCTGCTCTTCGAGAAAAGTATGGTGTGAAAGATGAGTGGATGCCTACTGATATCGTACCGATTATCAACATTCCGGAATTTGGGGATAAGGCTGCTGAAAAGGTCTGCTTAGATCTTAAAATCAAAAGTCAAAATGATAAGGACAAGCTTGTAGAGGCTAAGAGGTTGACTTACCTGAAAGGATTCACTGAAGGAACCATGCTTATTGGAGAGTTTGTTGGTAGGAAAGTTCAAGAAATCAAGCCCATTGTCAAGACGAAGCTCATAGAGACTGGCGAGGCAATCATATACAGTGAACCCGAGAAGCCAGTGATGTCAAGATCTGGTGATGAATGTGTTGTGGCTCTTACAGATCAGTGGTACATAACGTACGGCGAATCAGAATGGCGGAAAATGGCTGAAGAATGCTTATCAAAAATGAATCTCTACTCTGAAGAAACAAGGCATGGCTTTGAGCACACTTTGAGCTGGCTCAATCAGTGGGCTTGCTCACGGTCTTTTGGTTTAGGAACTCGTATTCCCTGGGATGAACAGTTCCTTGTGGAATCCTTATCTGATTCATCTCTTTATATGGCCTATTATACAGTAGCCCATATCTTTCACGAGGGAGACATGTATAAAGGCAGCAAGTCTTTGATCCGTCCGCAGCAGATGAATGATGAAGTTTGGGAGTATCTCTTTTGCGATGGCCCGTACCCAAAATCATCTGATATTCCATCAGCTATGTTAAGTAAGATGAAGCAGGAATTTGACTACTGGTACCCTCTAGATCTTCGAGTTTCAGGAAAGGATCTTATTCAGAATCATTTGACATTTTTCATCTACAACCACACTGCACTAATGGCGAAGCGTAACTGGCCACGTGGCATCAGATGTAATGGTCACATTATGCTGAATTCTGAAAAAATGTCAAAGTCAACTGGAAATTTCAGAACCCTGCGTCAGGCTATTTCAGAATTCTCTGCAACTGCTACAAGGTTTTCTTTGGCTGATGCTGGTGATGGTGTTGACGATGCAAATTTTGAATTTGAAACTGCAAAATCTGCAATTCTGCGGCTGACAAAAGAGCTCACATGGATGGAAGAAATTCTGGCTGGTGAATCCTCTTTGAGAGCAGGCCCTCCATCTACATATGCGGATAAAGTGTTTGAAAATGACATGAACATTGCTATCAGATTGACTGAAAAAGCGTACAAAGATTGTTTGTTTAAAAAGGCACTTAAGAATGGGTTTCATGACCTACAGGCAGCTCGAGATGAGTACAGACTCTCTTGCAGGAGTGGCGGCATGAACCATGACCTGATACTACATTTTATGGATGTGCAAACACGCCTCATTGAACCAATCTGTCCCCAGTTTGCAGAATATGTTTGGAGGGAAATTTTGAAGAAGGAAGGTTGTGTGGTAACAGCAGGCTGGCCAACATCAAATGAGCCAGATTTGGTTCTCAAGAGTGCTAACAAATATTTGCAAGATTCTATCATTTTAATGAGAAAGCTTCTACAAAAACAGCTCTTAGGTTCCAAGAAGGCTGCTAAGAAAGGTGCTCAAGTAACAGCAGTGGCAGAGGAGAAGTTAAAAGGCCTTATATATGTGAATGAGAAATTTGATGGATGGAGAGCTCACTGCCTCAAAATTCTGGAAAGCAAATTCGATCATCAAACCTGTCGTTTTGCCCCTGATGCAGAGATACTTGCAGAACTGAGGGAGATATTGCAGAAGGAGGGACAAGCAGAAAACTTCAAACAAATTCAGAAGCTTTGCATGCCTTTCCTTAAGTTCAAGAAGGACGAGGCAATATCTATTGGTACTCAGGCTCTGAATTTGAGGTTGCCTTTTGGAGAGATTGAAGTCCTTAAGAGTAACATGGACTTGATCAAACGGCAACTTGGTCTTGAAGAGGTTGAAATCTATTCTGCAAGTGAACCTGTTGATGTTTCAAAAGCTGGTCCGCTTGCTTCACTGCTGAAGCAGAATCCTCCATCTCCGGGCAGTCCAACCGCTATCTTTGTGACCAGGTAAAAGCTAGTTATTTTATTACAGCATGGATACTTTTTTTGTTTCTGGTCAACTAAACTGAACGAGCTCTTAACTGCTCCAGCACAAGTGTCTTCCCTCCGGCCTAAACGTGTATGTAGTTCAATAGAAAAGCTTGGGACAAGTTTCAACTACAAGTCAAGAGGTTGAAGGATTGGGGAGTTTGCAGGATTTTTGGTACTTTATACGAGTTAGACTTGACAGTTAAACTATTTTGACTTCTTTGCTGAGTTTTTCCCTTTTATTTCTGGTATTGTGTAGTAAGATCATCTGTTCTTTCTTATTATGGATACAACAATATTTTTTTATTTCTACTGCTCTTTTCTCCTGATCAGCTCTCTAAATTTCTTTTACTAGTGGAGCTTTACTTGGCCGAAAGAGAGTTGTCAAATGCTCATTAATAGGAACTCTTGATTTTAAGCAATAAAAAAGTCTAGTTTCTTGCTATAGCTTTATTGTCTAGGCTCTTCAATACTGGTTGTGAACAAGTAGGAGAACCACAAGGACAATAAACAGTTCCAGTTTTGGAGAAACAAAGGAAAGCTAGGTAACATGTGTTCACTATGGACAAAAGGGTCTATTTGATTCTGATCCTGATCCGGATCCATCTCTATAGCTAGGAATAACAAAATGCCTAAGTCTCCCTTCCTGTTTCTTCATGTACCCTTCACACAAGAAAGCCTTAGAGAATTTGTCTTCTATTTCTCTGTTCACATCATGCACAAACACATCGGTCTCACCTCCCTGCTTCCTGTTCCTCGCCATCATTCCCGCTGTGTAAATTGCTGTCATTCTCCCAGGAGCCTCATCGTAGTAGCCAGTTGGTGCATCAACCATGATTAGATCCCAACTAGTCTCATAGATTCCTGCAGGCAGCCCCTTGAGTGCTAGCTGACACATTGAGTACCTTGGGTCTCCAATGGCTGTGCATTCAGGTCCTTTCCCAACTTCTATGAGAGTATCGGCTTGAATGACTTTACTGTCGTATGTTACATGGTATGATTCCAGCATCGGGAACCGTCTCTTGATCTGTTTTATCCATGCTTCATCTTCTTCAAGAAATACCGTCCGACCTCCATAGTTGAGAGAGCTCCACATGAGACTGTCATGCCCTAGACCAAAAACCAAGAAATTGCAAGGTGATTTCTTGTCGAGTACTCTACTACTAACCACTATTTCTTTGAGGGTTTGTTGCGGTGTGATAACTGAAGTCGAGTAATGGATCAGGGCTTGTGCGAGGGAACGTGGTAGCTTGTTGCAGGCACCAGAGCAACGTGCTGACCTCCTTGCGTCTTCTGTAGTCTGGTGTTCCTCCTGTGAAGATGTCAGAGTTGATCTGACGATGAAGATGAGAATTAAGGCGGCAAGAAGACAAACAAGGAGAAGCTTCAACTTGTGGCTTTGATTTGCTTTAGACCTCATTGTCTGGTTGGAAATTTAATAACTTGGATTCTGCAGGAGTTAGGACTTGTTCCTAAATAATTATATAAAGATATGCTAAGATAAGAGAGGAAGTTGGGTTTATGCTTAGACATGAAGCGAAGGAAACTATAAGGGTATTTGAAGAAGACAGAGCAGCTAATTTTCAGGTTCTGCAAGAAGCAAGAGAGTGAATAGTGAAACCTTCTATTTAAGTTTCTTGGTGGTTGGATTGTTTAAAAAAGGAATCAATCTTGAAAAGGATCGATGTTTGTCTCTGTTAGATCGTTTAGTGCAATTGAAATACCAAGGGATAACAACAATGATTGATTCTACTAATACTAAACAAATTATAATTTTAAAAGAATGAAGAATAAATAAATTACACAATTTAAGCTTTCAACTTTACACAAGAAGACCCCACCAGAGATCAGTTGACACTACATTGCAAAACCTCAACACTTTCTTTCTTTATCCTTTCCCTGATGATATCCCAAAAGTTTCTTCCTTTCTTTAATTTCTTCTCACCTGCCATTTGCAGCAATTAAACCTCGAGTCTGTCCTTTATCGTCTCTATTCGTCTTCTTATCCACCCGAGCTTTGCGAACCGCTAACTGAATCTGCCTTTCATGTTCTTTCAACATTTCATCTAAGTTTTCTCCTGAAGAAATCAATGGCCCTGAGTAGTGCATTCTCTCTGTCTTTTCACCGTTACCCTAAAGATAACAACAACAAAAAAAAGTGTTCAGCCCACAAAGAGTTTCACTGCAAAGAAAAACACACTGAGAATTAGATGTTCTTTTTACCACTATAGATTCTTTGTCTTTTGCAGACTTTTTGGGTTTAACCACCAAACGTTGGGACCAATCACCATCGTTTTGCCTTCCGTTATCATTGTTATACCTATCTTCAAGCCACCGTGGATTCGCTATAGCGAAATGTGATCCATCTCTAGCAGCTACCGAGTTTGAGAATCTTGACAGTTGGGCTGCTCCGCGTTGGACAAAAGACCGCTGTGTCCTCAATTCTTTTCTAGGAGACCGACTCGAACCCCTAATAACATTTGTTCCACTCTTCAGTGGTTCGATCCGGAAGCTAGCTGCATCTTCATCAGGATTGAACTTTTCACTCATGCTTATCTGGTTATTCTGCCCTTGACGTTTCTTCAAAAAACAAGAATATAAACATAAATATATCAGACCAGATGAATATATATGTGCATGTGTAATTGTGTATTATGCTAGAATCAGTCTGTCAGACGTACTTGTATTGATGTCAGTAACTCAGCATTGGCATCTGGAGCCGGCACAGCTTTAGAATCTCTAGATGCTTGTTTTGACTCATTCTGTTTACCGCTCGTGCCTTTCTTTCTGGTGGATAAAAGAAAATTGGGATGCGTCAGTGTTAATTAAGGTAAAGAAGAGCTCTGTTTTTTTTTTTTTTTCATGTTAACACTATAATACTAGTAGAATCTGGATCTTACCGTTTTGCTTCCTCCTCTCGAGCCTTCACATCAATTTCCTTTCTCGGTTGGTACTTTGGCAAACTTGATGGGTCACTTGCGAAGGGCTTTGTAGTAAAGAACTAAGGAAACCGAAAAGTAACAAAAGTGTGAGACAAAAAGTGTATAGAATTGCAAGTCATATATATCAGGATAAAGAAGCTAGAATCTATGATTTCATATACGTTCATAAAAGAAAAAACCCGAAAGTTGAATGTTATGGCAGTGCTTTTACCTCGCTTTGAAGGGCAGAATCTGTGGTTCCACGGGCATCTGGTTCTACAGCTAAAAGAACCTCAACTAGGGCCAAAGCTGAAGATGGAAGACTCTTAAATGACTCGGCTACACACCTTTTGTAAGGTTGTTGAGGTTTAAAGATGGTGGCATGTGGAAGTTTCGATTTTTTCCAATACTCTTCAGAAGGTGAGCCACAAAGTTTGAAGATCTTGTGTAGTTGTTCTACCTCGGTTCTACCGGGCATGATAGGCTTCCCAGTAAAGAGTTCAGCTAGTATGCATCCTGTGCTCCACAGATCCACTGTAACTCCATAGTCTGTTGACCCGAGTAATAGTTCAGGTGGGCGGTACCACAAAGTTACAACACGGCTAGTGAGAGGCTGCTTCTGGTGGCACCCGTAAAAGTTGGCAAGACCGAAATCTCCAATTTTGAGATTGTTGTTATGGTCAAGCAGCAGATTAGAGCCTTTGATGTCACGATGCAATACACCTCGGCTATGACAGTGTTCTAGACCATGTAGCAGCTGTTTCATATAGCACTTAATCTGCAGAAGAACAATACGTTAGATGAGAATCCACCACATAATAGTATCCCCAATTGCATATAATATGGCAATAACAATTATACCTGTGCCTCAGAGAAGTTAACTCCAGGGGTTGAAGCAAGGCCTGCGAGATCGTGTTCCATATATTCAAATATAAGATACATACTCCCTGATACCCTTGAAGTGATCAAACCCTCAAGCTTCATAACATTGGGATGGTCAAGCCTTCGAAGGATGATAATTTCTCTTGCCATGAACCGAACACTCTCGGGATCCATATTAGCAAACCGCACTTTCTTCAGTGCAACTAATTGGTTGGTCTCCNAACAATTATACCTGTGCCTCAGAGAAGTTAACTCCAGGGGTTGAAGCAAGGCCTGCGAGATCGTGTTCCATATATTCAAATATAAGATACATACTCCCTGATACCCTTGAAGTGATCAAACCCTCAAGCTTCATAACATTAGGATGGTCAAGCCTTCGAAGGATGATTATTTCTCTTGCCATGAACCGAACACTCTCGGGATCCATATTAGCAAACCGCACTTTCTTGAGTGCAACTAATTGGTTGGTCTCCAAGTCCCGGGCTTTGTACACACTGCTATACGTCCCTTGTCCAATCTAACAGTAACCATCCAACAATGTCAAAAATGCAAGACAAGACACAGAATCAAACCATCTCAAAGTTAAAAAAGACAAAAAGGCCTCACCTTTTCCAACTTCTCAAAAGAATCAGCCTTGCGAGGAATCCATCCATTGATAGCTTCTCCAGCAACTGAAGCCAACCAAGAAGGCCAACCAGCCATAACCTGAGCTCCT
This sequence comes from Erysimum pusillum, assembly GCA_900406355.1. Lineage (NCBI taxonomy): Eukaryota > Viridiplantae > Streptophyta > Magnoliopsida > Brassicales > Brassicaceae > Erysimum > Erysimum pusillum. The sequence continues at coordinate 267 of OVBW01001421.1, read as the reverse complement.
CTCTCTCCATTACTAACACTGCATATTCTAGTCATCTTAGGTTGTTGCAATGTCCCTGAGTTGTTGGCACCCACCTCAATGGTGGTGGGTCGTCTCTGAAAGATGGAACGAGAAGACTTTCTCTCGAGATTCACCTTCTTCTCGGGCTCATCATTGTTCTTGGCATCAATGGGTATCAACAACCTGAATGTGGGTTCATTGTTGCTGTTGTTGACAGTTTCCTCGGATGCTACAATGTTGTCTTTGCTAGAGGAAGCAGACTTTTTC
>OVBW01001420.1:0-15126 GCA_900406355.1 Erysimum pusillum | reverse complement strand
AATCAAAAATACAACTAACTATAAGTTTATTTGTAAATTTGTAAATGACTCCAATAATATAAAAAATACAAAAACCTCTTTATTAAACAATTATGGTTTCAACGAACCCATTTCCAGCACATATATATACACATAATTTTAATATACTGAAAAAGAAATACCAATTTCGCATTTAGATAATTGTTAAAAGTTTCCTAAATAAATATATCTTTCTAAAACTGATTAATATAAATAACTATTAGGTTTAGAAAATATTTAAAGAGCACTTTTTTTAATATTACACAAAAATAAATAAAACTGGTAAAAAAGAGATATCTTGTGGTTAAATACACCTTCTTCGCACCGTCTAATATTTGACTTAGTCAAGATTAAAAACCCAATTTGTACCAGCAAAGACTATGATGTTCTTTACAGTTTTAAATCAAACCATAAGTTAAAACCGTACAAAATTATACTTAAATCATGTGTACATGCTTTGAAAAGAATATCAAAAAGTTATAGTTTTAGTTCATCAATTTAAATTCTAGCATTCATATTTGTACACAGAAAAGTCCAATTGATCGTATGAAACTCTCAAAGAGGGAACTCAAGAACACGTTGCATTTGAAGAATTGTAATCTTGTATAGGTCTTTTCTCTCCAACGTTACAGTTCGGTTTGCAGCAAACGCAAAACAGTCATTCCTTCTTCACCTCTAAAAGTATACATTCAATGATACACAATTACACATGAGCTATATAAAATCGAATCGCCAGATATTAACTCTAAATCAACGGTACACAACTGAAAACACATACAGATGTTTGACTAAATCCATTATATGTATATGTACATCAGTAAATATATATACTTTAAGGAAAATTGGTCAAAAGTCAAAAAGGAGAACGATTAGAGAAGAAACTTATAGGGGAAAACGTAAAATTCTGATTTGTTAAGCTCTTCTATCTTCATCTGTAAATAAGAAATTAAATCGAAAAATAGAAAAAATCCAGAAAACACAGAGATGGAAACAGAGGTCCAATAAATAGAGACAATAAGAAGAAAAATTCTTCCTCTCGAGCTACAAAGGCAAGCCCCTGGGTGTTGTTGAAGAATGTATTTTTATTTATCTCCTCAGGGTGTGAAGAATGTACACAGCGTAAAGGTCCCTGTGAATGATTTCAAAATCAAGTTTTGTTAAAAGATTATAAAAAAACAAATAAAGGGGATTTTAAAGTATAAAATCCATGACCAAAAAAAGAAAGAGTATAAAATAAGAAAGTAAGTTTACAATGAGTACTGAAGGGCTTCAATAGCAGGACCAGGTTGTTGTAGAAAATCATTCACTGCTACTTACTTGTTCTCATCCTTCTTGTCTGTAAAATTTTGGTTAAAGGTAACAATCAAACAATGCTTTGTTCCTTAATGAAGAATTAAGATTGAAGATTCAATAATAAATTAAGGATATAGTCTTCAAAGAATCGGCGGATTTCAGAGAGACGATGGGGTGGAAACTGACTGATGTTGGTGTAATGCTTGTACTCAGGATCATCAACACAAACTGCAATGATCTTGTCATTTTTCACCCTTTATTAGTAGACAAAAACTCACAATTATTAGCTACCAAAACTATGCTTTAACAAACTTCCACCAAGAAAAATAGGTGTTATCTGGTCAATCATAGGCATTAAACCAATAACTGTTTCACATGCTCTTGCTCTTGTACAGAAATAACTTCGTTAATAATTTTTTCAGCCATTTCAGATACATTTTTTATTGTGAATGTCTGGATTAGACTCAAACCTGCATGATAACTAACACATCTAAAGGGTCATTGTCTTCACTTTATGTGCGAGAGATAAAACCGTAGTTATGAGGATACACAACCGATGAATACCAAATCCAATCAACATAAGACACAAATCAAAAACGTTGAGATTGGTTTCTCCAAAATCTGTTTAAAATCAGATCATTCTATTTTTCTAGATNTTTTTTTAGATTTGATATTTTTTCTTGACGAGTCCTGTTTTTTTTTTTTTTTTTTTGGTCAAGTTCATATTGGAACTTGCTCCCCTTTGAGATCTCAATAACCTGCTTTTTCATTAAAATATCAAATGATTATAAAATTCTATTTTGTGATCTTCTCAGTAACAAAATTCCATCATCAAGAATAAGACTTACCAACAATAGAATCTACAAAGGAAAAGCAAAAGATTCACCTCAATTGCCATCAATGGTGGCATTTCAACTTGACTACAAGCTAAGAACGTAATGCCATCACGAACTATTTGAAATAGGTATGTGTTGGTGAAGCAATCACTTGAATATGTTTAAATTCTAGGCTAGTGGTCGTAGGTATTGCAATGGATTGTTGGCTACTATTGAGCTTAAGAGTATACATGATTTGATCTCAAGGATGTTTAATTTGGTGGTACCTTGTAAAGATGAGATCACTTTTGAGGTTTATATGAATGAAGAAACAATGGATCATGTTGTGTTTGCGATGGCGAGGAAGAAGGTAGCTAAAACGATGCTAAAGGAGCTTAGGGATTTGCTAAACAATTCATCTTCTTTAGGCAACGTATAAAATTCTGGAATATTGTATCTAGAATAGCACGAGCATCAACAAGATGACTAATCTGAAGAAGATGAATTCTCTGATAACGCAAAGATAGAATCGCTAAAAGATCATCATAGAGAGACACACCCATATTATGAGCCAAATTGACAAAGCTTCTTAATTTGGCTAACAATGGCCAAACTAATACTCATCATCTGAATCTGATTCGCAATCTCCATCTCTTTCTTGATCTCATTTCCCACAATTGTTCCCATTTCTTCAATCCCATCGGAGCAAGTCTCACGGTCAGTCACGTCTTCACATCTCCGATGACTTCTTTCTTCAACCAATTCCCTCCTTTCTTCTTCTCTCTCTCGACCTTTGATAACGACTCGTTGAGTTGACTCACCGCGTCAGTGTAAAGCTTCACGCAATCACCAACCGCTGCGTCTTCAGGCATATCATTGATTGATCGGAAAGACATAGAGAGGCTTGAGACATCCTTAATCGCGACTCGAAGAGAAAGTTCGAGGATTGATTCAGGGTTCAATTTTGTGTCTGATTCGTTGAGAGAAGAAGATAGAGAATTGAAACAGGTCTCTGGGTAACGAAAAAAAAAATATTCCTCCAATGCTCTCTACTAATAAATCATTTCTCTCCTCTAATAACTCAAAAATTACCCACAAAAAACTACCCAATACTCACAACTCTAATTAGTACTGGGGGTGATTGGCAATGGGCTGTAAAGACTTTTGCTTTATTTAAAAGTTTATACAGTTTTTTTTTAACACAATCACACTTTTACTTTTTATTTTTATTTTTAAAGTTTTAACAGTCCAACTGTTTTTCTTTTTCATTTTTCTTTGTTTTTTTTTAAAGTCTGACTTTTTCAAAGGCTGTGTACGTATCTCTCCTATTTTTCATCCCTAAATAATAGATTTTTTTATTAACTTGTTTATAAAAAAATTAAAACAAAAAAATATATACTAGTCACCCCTAACTAATATTTTTTTAATTAATTTATAAATATATCTGATTTGAATAAAAAAAACTCAACTATTGTTGATATAAATTTTTTAAAAAAAAAGTATACTAATCAAATTAAAAAAACAGTCGCCCATAAATAATAATTTTTTTTATCAACTTATAAATTTTAAAAAGTCTTTACAATTTTTAATTACCAATCAGACTTTAAAAAATGTTAAAATTACAGTCACAGTTTTTACAGCCAAAATTTCTACAGCCAAAATTCTATAGCGACAGCCTACAGTTACAGTCGTTACCAATCGCCCCCACTATCCATTATCTAATAAAAAACTTAAACTACCTCGTTTCTTAAAGGACTCTTTGAAATTTCGTTTACTTTTGAATATTTTAGTTTGTTTAAATTTAAAATATTTGATATTTTGAGTTTATAATGTAATTGTCAGTATATAAATTTTAAATTATAATTTTTTTTCCAATATTATAAATTTTAAATTATAAGTTCTTATATAAATTTAAGTACTTATTTTCACTTTTCAATTAGGTTCGGGTTGAGTTTTTATTGTCAGATATATAATTATAATTTTTTTGGATATTTTGTTGGTTTTGTAATTGGGTTGGACACCCCTTTTCAGATTAAATTAGGTTAAGATTTTCAGATCCGGGCATTGTGTCCACTAGTCGATCGGGTACCTAATCGGGTTTCGGTTCTACTCAATCGGGTTTCGGGTAAATCGGTATAAGACATATACTGTAGATCCTAATCAGTAATTTACAAAAAATTCGGATCGATTCGGTTAGTAATTGGCCGGGTTCGGAGCGGTTATGTACTCCGATACCGGTTAGTAGCCAACCGGTTCGGTTCTTCGATACCGGTTTTTCTGCCCAGGGCTACCCCCACCCTTAGCTATTTCATTGCAAAATTCTAAAGTGTTTCGGTGGATAATAACGTAATGGTGGACAACGGCGGTAATGGAGACGGTGCCCCCGCGGCTGTGGGAGTCCTTAGCCACTGCTACGCTCATCTCGACTGCGAAATCAATGGAGCAAGAGATACAAGCGAAGATTTAGATTTAATCAGCTCTCTGCCTGATGAGATCCTCCATCAAATCCTCTCCTTTATTCAGACCGAAGAGGCCATCAGAACTTCCGTATTATCCAGACGATGGAGGCATATATGGTCCGGTACACCTTCCCTCTCCTTTTATTATTGGGATACGTATCGTATGCTGGATGCTGATTCGATAGACAAAACCCTAGCTCGGTACATGGCTCCGAAGATGATGAGTTTTTACATCGATACCGGAATGATGAGCAATCTTACTCACATTCACAGGTGGGTCGAGTTAGCCATGTCCCGAAACGCGGAGAATCTGACGCTGGACCTAGGTTGTTATCTTAGTCCTTCTGAAGATAACTATAGTATTCCTGATTTCTTCTACACCAATCCTTCCGTCAAGCAACTCAGCCTTTACCTAGCCTTTACTGATCTGATTCCAAGATGCTCCGTGTCATGGACTTCCCTGAAGAAGCTGTCTTTGATTGCTTGCAATCTCTCTGATGAATCTATTGCTAAGATTCTATCTGGTTGTCCGATTCTAGAAAGTTTGACATTGGAATCCTGCCGTGAATTGATGGTTCTTGATCTCACTAAGTCACCGCTTGTGAGAGTATTAGAATTCAGTCGTGGCACTGGGTTTCCTGAGTCAATGGAGATTGTGCAGATTGTGGCACCACATATACATTATCTCATATTGGAAAACAGTCAGCTACAATGTTCTTTAGTTGATATTTCATCTTTAATCGATGCTAAACTAGACATTCACTTTTCGGCATATAATGAACTATTGATGGCTGATTTTCTTCAAGTCATGGCCCTAGAGCAACTAGAGAAGGTGCAGAATGTAGAGAAGCTTACTCTTGGTGAAAACTTTCTTAAGGTATGTTTTGTCTACTTCAATGTGATATGGTCATTTGCAGAATTACACAGTGTCAGCTTTTAGCTAGCCAATTGATTACTTTTCGTTAATCGTTGATTTTCAATAAGTCATGTTATTTGCACACTAAGAAATCGTTCTTGCTGATGCCTGTAAAAAGTTATTCTTTTTTTTTTTTTTAATCTAGAGATCTGAGTTTTGTATTCACTGTTGCGATGTATTTTTTTTGTAGATTTTATCTCTCGCCGATCTCCGCTATGTTCTTTTTCCTATGCTCAAGGCTAAAGTTTTGACGCTTGAGACAACAATCTCTCCATATGTAATTCGGGGGATAGTAGCAGTGCTAGAATACTCACCTGAACTAAAGAAGCTAACCCTAATAAACAAAAGGGTTCGCCACTTCATACCGGTATATTTTGTCATCGTCCAGTTTTACTTTTTTTCTCTTGACAATTTTAACTATTTCCGAGCTTGAACATTCTTAAGAATCATGTCCTGTTTTACTTTGAGATTGTAGACTCTAATATATTGACAATCTATTTTGCATTAATGAAAATATTATTTCTTGTACAGGAGGAGGATCTTGACAACTACTTGGGTTCGCATGGCTTGAGTCTGTATCCAGACTGGTTCTTTGGAACTTATTCTGAGAACCACGAAGTAGAGTCAAAGGAGATAGCTTCGTTCATGAAACTTATGTTGGAATCCACACATAGATTAGAGAAGATGGTCGTAAGATTGGAAGGTTGTCTTAAAAGAAGAGGTTTTGAAGAGTTGCTTCAGATAGTTCCAATGCTCTCTCATGACAACAATGTCTCCATCGTGATCAGCTAAACCAAGCTGTCTTCCACAAACTCTAGAAGGCATTACAGACTTTTAGTAAAAAAGAAGAGAGATTTGCATATTTATGCTTTTTTCAAAAAAAAGTTATGTCGTGATGAACCTCGTTTTACTCTTCGATCTTCATTCATCTTCTTCTCATTGATCTTATCACCATTGATATGATCGCCATGACTATCTATGACATGTTGCGTTGATAAGGCTTTTGTCTCGTTTGTTGATGGAGCTTCGAGTTTTGTAATATCTTTGTTATTTTGTGTCTCTGTGCAATAAAGAAAATAAGTGATAATGTTTATTTGCAGAGTTTTCATTTGTCTTATTACAATTTAGAAGCTGAATGAAGCTCTTAGGGACTTGTTAGCTAGCTTTTTGTCTCGTTTGTCTTTTTGTCTAAGGCTTTTTGTCTCGTTTTGTTTTTTGTTAGGCTCTTAGGGATTTATTACAATTTACTATAATGATAAGGCTTTGTGTCTCGTTTGTTATTCTCCATGAAGCTCTTTAGGGATTTCTTGTCTAGCTTTGTCAATGAAGCTCTTTGCTTTACATCCTCTGTAATTTCCTGTTAATCTTGTCCTCTTCGTGAAGTGTGGTAGTAGATTTTCGGATGTCAGAGGTCTTAAGAGTGGTTGTGTTGCTTATCTGATTTTGTCTACATGGAAAAAAGATTTGAAACCACTTTTATATAGTAATTGATTCATTCCAGGGAGCTGTTTGTTGGTTATGATTTTATCTCCGAATAGGTGTTATCACTCTAACAGATTCTTGTGTTAGAGTGGAAGTGTGCATATCTTCCTCTGTTTTAATCTTAGCTAAGAAAGAAACCAATACAGTTTGGTTCTCTAAGATCTTATGGAAAAACTATCGGAAAAAATACAATGAGTGTCATGTCGGATCTTTGTTATAGATGTTTCATCAATTTTGTATCTAGTTTTGTCCTACGAATATTGTGAATTCAGCTCTAATTTTGGTATCAATTTTTATTGATTCCAGATTGGTACAGGTTCTGTTTGAATGTTGTTAATTCTATTTGAATGCTGTTAAACTTAACCGTAAGCCAATCGAGTTCTACAAAACTTAACCGGTTCTGTTTGAATGATGTTAATCTATTCAGTACTTTTGTGCTATTGGATTGTTTTCATGTATTTTTTTGACTCTTTTGTAAGTTAGTGGGGTCAATTGTCTTTGATAATAACTTAGATTTTGGGGGTTTTGAGTTAAATTTGTTAAAGTGATCGTTTGCATTAGTTTATGGTTTGTCATTTGTCTACTTTGAAAATCAGAATCAATACTTTATGTTTATGTTTTTTTTTTCTTGTTTAAGATAAATATTGAACTCTTTTGTTTGTTTGGTATTGAAAATTCTTTTTGAATATTTCAGATGGATTCCTCGACATATCCGGATGCTGATGATGTTGACAACATGAGTGAAAGTGAAGACATGAATGAAGTTGCAGAAGATATGAGTGAATCTGAAACTGATACTTCAACCCAAAGCAAAAGTAAAGAGACTACAGGAGGAGTTAAAGTGAAGTCTCAAGCTAAACGTAAACGCAAGAAGAAGCAAGTCCAAACAGAAAGGTCACCGGTGTGGGAGCATTTTACAAAGAAGAAGGATAACCGAAAGAAATGCAATTGCCACTACTGTGGGAAAGAATACGCTTGTAAATCAACTTCTGGTACGTCCAACTTAACAAGCATTTGACATCTTGCAAGAAGTACAAAGCACTTCTCCTTTCTCAGAGTCAGAGTAAGCTAAGTCGTGAGGTTGATGATGGTATTAGCTATGAAGCTGTATTCAGAGATGCATGTAATGACCTACTCGTTATGGCAGGGCTTCCACTATCTTTCATCGAGAGTATGGCATGGAGAATATTTTGCGAGAGAGTGAAGCTTTATAAGCCACATTCGCGAGGAACTGCGACTAGAGATATTGTGCAGAAGTATGTGGACAAGAAAGAAGAGATGAGGAATCAGATTGGTAACCAAAAGGTTTCACTTACGACAGATATATGGACAGCTCCAACAACTGGCGCCAGTTACATGGTGATTACATCACATTGGATTGATGCTGAATGGTGCCTAAGGAAGCTGATCATTGGGTTTAAGAATATCTCTGATCATACAAGGAAGACCATAGTTGTAGTTCTTAAGGAGTGTTTGGCTGAATGGAGAATTAAAAAGGTCTTCACTATCATAGTAGATAATGCTACATCTAACACTTCAGCTCTTCGAAGGTTCAGGACAGATTTCAATGCAGTAGCCAGTAGGTGATGATTCCTTGGTTTTAGGTGGTGAGTTTTTGCACAAGAGGTGTGCTGCACATATCATCAATTTAGTTGTTAAGGATGGGTTGAAAGATGTTGATGCCAGATGTTACAGTAATTCGTAATGGAATCACTTATGTGAGATCATCGACCGAAAGATTGAAGTCCTTTGAATTACGGGTTGAAAATGGTAAGATGAGTAGAGGCAGTCTCCCTTTAGATGTTAAGACGCGTTGGAACTTGACTTATCTAAATTTAAACAGAGGTTTGAAGTTTAGGTTGGCTTTTGAAAAGATGGGAACACAAGACAAGCTCTATACTGATTGGTTTGATAAGGAAGTTGATGGCAGTAAAAGGATCGGACCACCAACAAAAGAGAACTGGGAATCAATCGACAAACTGGTACAATTTCTCAGAATCTTCTACTTTTCAACTTTGACAGTTTCAGCTTCCGATACGGTTAACTCTTTCAGGTGTTAAGCGACGAACAAAGGCTAAAGGTATGATTGAAAAGTTTGATGATTACTGGGAGGGATTGAAGGAGATCAATCCACTCCTGATAGTTGCTAGTGTATTCAACCCAGCAAACAAGATGCACTTTGCTAGGCTATGCTTTGAAAAGTTCTATGGAAAAGGTAGCGTGGAATCTGCTGAGCTTGAGCGAAAAGTCAATCAAGTTATGAACCGTCTGTTTGATGAATACAGTGCAATCAAAATCTGGTGCTTCATCTCAATCGCAGTCTACATGAACATCATCTCAAAGTGGAGCAGGGAGAATGGATTTGGATGATGATTTTCATCGGCGTAAAAGCTTGACGTCTATGTATAAGGATTTGGTCAGTGAGAAAGGACTTCAAGAATCAAGTAATGAGCGGGAGATTTACTTGAAGGAAAGCGTGGAAAAGCCATACTTGATGATTGGAACAGAGTATGATGTTTTGTACTACTCAAATTAGAATCAAAAGTAAAGAAAAAGAAAAAATTTCTTCATTTAGAGCGGCGTAACGTTTACAACGTGATTTGTTAGAATTATTATATCAGTATTAAATATGTTTCAAACAATTCATAAATTTATACAAAATTCCAAAAGTAGACTCATACCAAATTCATAAAGTGCATGATATATGTTTAAAATCCAAAGCCCATCTCCTTTTATATATTTGGGCCTAGCCCAATAAAATTCAATAAAACTTCTCTCTTTAGTAAAAACGCCTGATCCTAAAATTTCTCAGGATGGTTCAAATGGTTTCACTCTCCACCTCCACAAGCCACGCGCCACCACTCCCGACGGCGTATAACCGCCGGCAGACGGAGAGAATCGTGACCGTCCGATGTATCTCAATCTCCCCACGCGAGCCTAAACATACAATTACTTCCGATAATAGCAACAATTCTTCCTCCTTATCGCTTAGAGAGACGAAACAAAGCAAATGGCTGATGAATACAGAGAACGTGAATGAGATAGATTCGAAGGAGAGTAAAGAAGCTACGAACACGAAGATCGCTTCAAGGAAGGCGATATCGATAATACTGAGAAGAGAAGCTACAAAGGCTATAATCGAGAAGAAGAAAGGCTCGAAGAAGTTGCTTCCAAGGACTGTGCTTGAGTCTCTTCACGAAAGAATCACAGCTCTTCGTTGGGAATCTGCTCTTCAGGTAGACTTCGTCTTCCCCGAAATCGAATTATCTAGAATTGTTAGTTTAATTTTGGTATTAATAGTGAATTTCACACACTAATATGATTATAGATTTTGATAAGCTGCAAATTTTGAAGGAGATAAGCTCAGATTGTGCTTATAGTAGCTTGAGATTGTATATTGATTAGATTCACATGTTGAACTTATATCTTTGATTATCTGATTTTGTGTTTGAAATTTGCTGTTTAAGGATGGCTAATTCATGGTTTTAGAGTGAAATGTTGAGTTTGTGCGCGTAATGATATGATAATGTTGGTGTAATTATATGATAATTTGATTGTTTGGTTATAGATTTTGATAAGATGAAAATTTGAAGAAGAGAAACTCAGATTATGATTATAGTAGCTTGAGATATCCTTAATTAGTTATCCTTAACATCAAATTTCAAAACACACAAAATCAGATACTCAAAAGATATAAGTTCAATATGTGAAGTGTTGAGTTTATTCATTACATTGCAAGCAATCTAAACTCAATAGAACATGAGATTTTATTCATTATACTTGTCACAAACAATACGGATTCATCAGAATATGAGTTTAAGAGGAAGAAGAGAAGTTGCTCTGCAAATCCGCAATGCCTTGGGAATTACCCTTGAGAAATTTAGAGTACCAATGAGCAGAGAGTTTGGGAGATCTCTTGCGATGAGGATCGCTGAAATTCACAGAATACAACCCAAAACCATTCTCGTATTCCCAGAAAAGCTCGTATAAATCCAGAAATGACCATACGAAGTAGCCTCTTGTGTCTGATCCATTCCTACACGTAGTAAATGTCTTTTTTACTTTATTACACTAACAAGAGAAGTGACGAGAAATCGATGCAACAAGAAACTTTACTTACCTAACGGATTTGAGTATAGCACCAATGTAAGCATGTACGTACTCAATCCTTGTTGGGTCCTTCTGTTTCAGCTGCTTTACCGGTGCACCTGTTCATGTGCCATTAATGAACAAGGGAACTATGAGAAGACTAAGACAAATACAAAAGAGAGAGAGAGAGAGAGAGAGTAAGGAGAGACCATTCTCAAGAATGTAGACAGGAGGATTGCCATAACTCTGTTTTACATACTCCAGGACAGCTTCCATAGACCATGGAGCAACAGGAAACTTGTCCAAACAAAAACAAAACAACAAAGAAAGATTGGTTAGTAACTGTATAAGGACTATAAGGTGTTTTGCATCTGAATTTGGTATCCATATCCATCAAAACTCACTTTTGCCACATGAGTTGAAACATTCATAAGGACTGCAGTAAAACGAAGAAGAAATGATTAGCAAAAATAAAACATCGAGAAGAAAGAGCAAAGAGATTTTTTTGTTGTTCAAAAGATTGAATTTGATTCATACAATGCACAGATGCTCCCATGTCTGAGTAGAAATCAAGGTTTCCTGAAAGAGAAGGTTTGGGTTTGATGTTTGTGACAGTAGCCCCATAATAGTGAATGACTCCAATGAAGTCAGATGAGCCTTTAACTTGTTCTGCTTCTTCCTCTGAGAAAACTGGCAGTCTTGATCCAACGGTTTTTTTCATTTCATCGGGATATTCTCCAAATATAAGAGGCCCAAGCATCCTGAGTTTTAAAGAACAGAGTTAGTCTTTTTTTGCCTTCAACTTTGGATATGTTGCCTAGTTTATAAAATCTAGAATATAGTTTGTGTCTCACCAGCCGGTGTAGAAGTCTTTGGCCCTTTGAGTTGCAATGTAATCATCCTCGGAGCTTGTCAAAGGAATAAGCCCTATAAAATATAAGCTAAAGCCTACGGAACCTCCCTGCATATCCTGCACATTAAATATGGTTGTGTTGCTCACTTGTCATCAACTCCCACATTCAAGAGAGTGTTATGTAAAATATATACCTTGTACTTTTGCTTGTATAGTCTTGAAGCAGAGGCGTGCGCAAGAAGCAAATTATGGCCTACGATATATGTTTCAATAGAAGAGTTTCCTGGCAAGCATTTTCTACCCGGTATAGAACAACGACCAGGCGGTGTGNCTATAAAATATAAGCTAAAGCCTACGGAACCTCCCTGCATATCCTGCACATTAAATATGGTTGTGTTGCTCACTTGTCATCAACTCCCACATTCAAGAGAGTGTTATGTAAAATATATACCTTGTACTTTTGCTTGTATAGTCTTGAAGCAGAGGCGTGCGCAAGAAGCAAATTATGGCCTACGATATATGTTTCAATAGAAGAGTTTCCTGGCAAGCATTTTCTACCCGGTATAGAACAACGACCAGGCGGTGTGAACCCATCGGTGTAACCTCCAATAGAGAATATATTAGCCTCGTTGATCGTTGTCCAGAATTTGACTTGGTTTCCAAACTCGCTGAAGCAAACATCTGCATAAGCAGTAAAGTCTTTGCTACAATGGCAAATAACAACAAGTTTTTTATTTATATCTTTTTTTTCTACAAAATCCGTAAGAGAAAGCAAGTAATTAACACTTCTTTTTTTTGTTAGCCTTACATCATCCTGTGGTTGAGCCATCCTCCGTATTCATCCTCAAGAGACTGAGGATGATCGTAGTGGTAGAGTGTAACATGTGGTTCAATTCCTGTAGTAAGTTTACTTTAAAGTCCAGTTAATTAAAACCATACTCTGAAGTTTCCAAGAAGAACTATAGATCTTACCATGGCTTACTAATTCTTGGATGAGGTTCTTGTAGAATTGTAGACCCTTTTGGTTAACAGGGCCTCTTCCATCTGATGAGGAAAGAGCTCATTAACTTGATTTGATTCCTTCTAGGTGAACAAAAACCCGCATAAACAATAAGACTTACTAGGTATAAGCCTAGACCAAGAGATGGAGACTCTGAAAGCATCTAAGCCAGTGTCCACCATCAACTTCACATCTTCCTGCAAGGTCACAATGAACTCAGACTTTTTTTTTTTGATAAACTTTTTAACAATGAACTCAGACTTAACAAATAAAAACTCATTAATGTAGTAATCACAAGGTTAGAATGAAGCAGAGAAGAGAAAGAACCTTGTACTTGTGATACCCATCACATGTTATATTTGCATTATGTTTATACTCTGCAAAGTTATAAAGAAGAGTACGTCAAATTAAAGCACAAGAGAGACAAACTCTAATACTAAATGAAAGCTTACGTAATGGAGAAAATGTGTCCCAGATACTTGGTTTCCTTCCGTCTTCCGCAACAGCTCCTTCCCACTTGCAGAGACCAAACATTTTGGTTCAAAAAGTTTTCAATATAAAAAGAATAGTTAAGAAATGGATTCCAAACCTGATAAGCAGAAGTGCCGGATCCAAAGACGAATCCTTCGAGGAAATCATTTCTGCTGAAAACGTCGCTGCATCTCACAGTGAAAGCCAAAGCCAAAAAAATGGTAAACAGTATAAGAATCTGTTCCATTTCTCATACACTCACTCTCTCTCTCTCTCTTCTTCGTTCCATGAGCATAAGTAGACTCTCTAGTCACTGGACCTACCCGCTAGAGATATTTTTGGTGTGACAACTGACAACTAATGGAATTTAGATTTATTCATTTCAAGACTTGTAAAGTTATCATAGAACTTTACCATAAATGAAATTTAAATTTATAACACTATAATACATAAAAATTTAACAAGTAACATGTGATGGTCTTAAAATGACTAAATTCCAAAAGTTGACTCATACCAAATTCATAAATTGCATGATGATATCAAATACTAGGAAAAGTCCCACGCGATGCGTGGGTAAAATAAATAAAATATAATATATACAATATTCTATAATATATTAATTGGAAAATAAAAATTTATTAAGTTTTATGAATTATTATCTAAAATTAAAATTTTCTATTAAATTTTATCAAATTGATCAAAAGAAACATATTACAATATTAATATACAATATAAACCTTGTGTTATATTTAAATTTATGAAACTCATATGCAACATTTATGTGACTCTTAGATTTCATATTTGAAATTATTTTTGAATACTCCAAAAAAAAAGATCTCCAATCTTTTACATTTTACACCATAATTTTCTACATATATAACGTTATTTCCAATAATTATTAAAAATTATTTCTTCTCTTTATGTATTGAGACATGTATATTCATAATTTCTGTCAATATCTATAGATTTATCTTTCTCGTTTCTTTGTCAAACTATATCAATTACTTTGTGTTTGTCTCATGAAAAGTTTGATATCATGCATCTCTATAACGATATAGTATATATCCACCCACACAAATTCTTTAAAAACTCTTAGTCGACATATATTTGTGTATTTTGCAGTTCTCCACCATTTCTCGGAAGCCCAGAAGGAAGCTTCACCTCGTAGAGGACCTCCTCTCTTCTCTGCGTTTGTAAGTAGTTCATTAAAATCACCTATCAGCAGCCAAGCTTCATTCCTAGCCAACCCAATAGAAGAGAGACGATCCCACACTGCTTGTCTATGCGCCTGGACTGGGTCCCCATAGACAAAAGTCAGAAAAAAGACTAAAGACCCAAGAGATACTTTGGTGTCAATGATTCTATTGTCTTTACTCAAAAAACTCTTTAGTCATCTCACCAAGATTTTAAATTAGTTTTCCTAAAAACTAAAAAATCTAGTTTGTACTTTACATTTTTTATTTTCTTATATAATCTACTTTAACTTCAGATCTTTTCAAAAGACTAAAAACCAAAAATTGTATAAAGTCTACATCTATTCATAGCCATATATTAAGTAGTTATGTTTGGAAAAAAGTTTGGTGGAAGTAGAGTTAGTTTCAAGTGATAAGACATAGCAAAAACGTGAGACTGAGGTGAGGCAGGTGAAAAACACTCGATTGAATGCATTAGCCCTGGGAAATCGGGTACCCAATCGGGTATCGGGTATATCCAATCGGATATCGGGTAAT
>OVBW01001418.1:1941-14327 GCA_900406355.1 Erysimum pusillum | reverse complement strand
TTTTTTTTTATCCTTTTTGTGTGTGTATGTAATATATTAAGATATAATCTTTCTTTTTTCAGGGCGAGCTTGATGCAATATTTCTACTTGCTTGGACTCTCCTACACTTCTGCGACGTTGGCAACTGCTTTCTGGGCCATAATGCCTTCCATCACTTTCGTTATGGCTTTAATATTTGGGTACACTTATTATTAAAAAATCATCACAAATAAAAGTGTCCTATATGTTTTTTTTTTAAAAGTGTCCTATATGTTATCATTTCAAGTTTAACCTTACAATTTTTTTTTTTTTTAATAAAATTATTTGCAGGTTCGAAAAGCTAAATTTCAAAACAAAAGTAGGATACGGAGTCGTCCTTGGAACTTTGATAAGCTTAGTAGGAGCTTTATTTCTTACTATGTTTCAAGGCATTCCATTAACAAACCCTCAAGCACACGCAACGATTTCAAACAACCACACAGGACACGAAAATTGGATCAAAGGTTGTTTACTTTTATTGACAGGAGTTATGTTTTTCAGTTGTTGGATGGTTATGCAAACCAAGATCAACGTGAATTACCCTTGTCCATACTCGAGTACTGTTATTTTGTCGGTCTTTGGTACGCTTCAATGCGCCCTCCTTAGTTTGATCAAGAGTAGACATGTTGAAGACTGGATTCTCAGAGACGAGCTTACCATCATCACCATCATTATAGCGGTACATCCCTATATATTCAACATGTAAAAAGTTTGGATTCACGATAATCAGACATTGATCTATCGTGTGTATGTATATGTTTATAGGGTGTGGTTGGACAAGGAATATGTACGGTGGCCATATCGTGGTGTATCAAAAAACAAGGACCTGTCTTTACCTCAGCATTTAGTCCTATCGTGCTTATGTCTGCAACCTTGTTCGATTTCTTAATTCTTCATCGTGTGATTTATTTGGGAAGGTATATTAATTATAAAAATATTGATTTAGTTTAATATATACGAAAAATTGATCATTCCATTTTAATATGAAACTCTATAAACCCCTTAATTACAAATATATATTCATGTGCATGTTATGACTAAACTGTTATTTTTGTTGCAGCGTTATCGGATCTGCGGTGGTTGTGATCGGTTTATACATATTTTTATGGAGTAAGGGTAAGCAAATAGATGAGTGTAAGATTATGAAGTTACCTACCAATACGGTGGAAGAAGAAAAGGAAGAGGAATGCCGTACAAATGTTAACAAAGGCCAACCTATGGTTATACCGATGACTCCTTGATCCACTTCCCTAAAACTCTTGTTCCACGAGAATGATCGATACGTCTTAAAGAATTAAATGTGAAGAAGAGAAGAAAATGATCGTTTGATTGTTTATTGGACTATTTCATCACTTGTGTTGCAATTTTTAGCTTTTTTGTATTTTAATTCCTGCGGGCTTCATTTGGATATAGTAATTTGTTTGTTAAAAACAAACTGTATCGAATATGACCATAATTGACTGTACGAATGATTCAATCTGCTTTTGTTTTTTAAATAATAAACAAACTATTCAGACAAAATAGACTATTTTACTTAAATGATTTAGTTACAATGATGTCAGAAAAGTAACTCAGTTTTGTTTGAATCGACCATTGAGTTATCAGATTTCTGGGAAGTTCTAACGCTTTCTTAGTTATTTGAATTTTTTTCTAAAGATTGGTGACAAGAGTAAAGTTTGGGGTGATGGTTTTAGTCATTACGATAAGAAAAGGAAGGAAAAAAAAAACATTTGAAAAAGAAAGTTTACAAGAGGTTATTGGTGAACTCTATATTAATAACTTTATCTTGTTTTTTCTTTTATTAAAGGGCTTTTTATTTTGTTTCTTTTACTTAAAAAAAAAAAAAAAATGCTTAGCTTTACTCAAAATTTATGAAAGTTATTTAATTTTTTTTTCGGGCCGGGAATGTGAAAATTATTTTAAAACCCTATTCCCTTTTTTTTTTTTTTTTGTTAAAGTAAAACCCTATACCCTACCCTAACAATAATAACAAAAATCGAACAATATTAAAAAAAATTCCTTAAAGGCGAGTAGGTATGTGCTACTATACCTTCTTCTTAATTTATTTTTTCATGTTATATATTTATATGTTTAAACCCTATATTAGATATTTCTTTATTTCTAAATCATTAACAACCAGAAAAAGAAATTGCTATTTCTTTGCTTCTTCTTTATACTACTGCTGAGGAATGGCACACGATCGAAAGGAGTGAAAGCTAAGCACTTCAAAAAGATTTTTAGGATCCAAAAAAGTGAAAAATCTATATCGAAAACATACATAATATATGTATATATATGTAGATATAGATTACTCTCCCTCAGTCACAAATCAGGAAATATATAAATAAGTAGTGTCGCATCGTTACACGACAAGGGGTCTCTACCTATAGTGCTCGCTATACAGCATGATTTTTTCTACTATGCATGGTTTTTTCTACGCTTTAAAATTTTTATTATTCCAGCAATATTTTTTTATAGAAACGAAAAGTAGAGATAAACACAAATCCAACAATATTTGGATTCTCCAAGCCTCAAAACATTTCAGTAGAAATTATTTCTGTAAGTTTTCCAGATTTTCTTCGATATATCTCATTTAGGTTGCATAGAATCATAAACATTTACAGTGAATCAAAGCGTTTTGAAGTATAAAAAACAAATTATAAACGAATTGGGTAATTAACGAATACAGAAACAGTATATATAATATATTTAAAAGTTTGTTACAAACCAAACAAATCTAAACATACCTTTTGTTCAAAATGACCATAAATTGTTAATCCCCTCAACTTCATTTTTTTTTTCAACTCCATCGAATAAAACTATTATAAAATCTGTGATATCAAGAGAAATATTATCAAACTCAAGTTTTTCAAAATTTATTTAAATAATTATTGTAAACGTTTTTTTTTAATTCGCAATAAATCTTCAATATCAAGCCAGTTTATTTCAGTTAGATTTCCCACGGTTTTCATCATTCCATATTCCACCATAACCCTTTATGTGCTTTGTATTTGCTACTTTCCGTTTGTCATGTTGTTTTGCCTAAAATGATGACATGATTAAGATGGCTCTTGAGATATTGTAAAACTAATAACACCCACAACAACACTTTGGAATGTGTAATCATGACGAGCTTCTTTTCCACGTCGTTCGTATTAAATGAATCACAAATTTATCGATATTTGCTAGTACATGCAATATTTTGTAATCTTTAATTTGTGTACCACGTGATGTATTTTGACTACATATTTTAGTTCATTAATATTTTAGATCAAGATCTACATTAATTTTCAAATTCTGCATTTGTTACATGAAATTTACGGTGAAAGTCCGCGACTAGCTAGAAACACATGTGAAGATATATTTCTATCATATACTCCCAATTAAAAAAAAAAAAAATAATAACATTACTGAAGATGATATTTGTGAGCGATTGTTTTCTTATGTGCACGTTTATTAATGTTTGATTGTTTGACCGTGGAATTTATGTAGCAGCCATAATTACGGAATTAGTATAAGTTTATCCCCAAAGAAAACGGCTAAAACATTAAACTAATGAAAAACACTATATTTGTGGAGTAATAAAATATGTTTGAAATCTTCTCATGCATGGTTACTTGGTGGGTGCGCTTACGAAATTTATATTTATGGCTTCGCTTTTTTGCATGGCGAACCCCACGAGACTTTCTTATCTTTTAGCAAGAAAGCATGAACATTTTTACCAAAAAAAAAAAAAAAAGCATGAACACATCTCAGATCGTCACCTAGAATCGATTTCGACCGCTTAATCAATGCATAATATGATATACTATAAAAAAAAATAACTAAAGTCGAAAAATTCACTATTTTTTAGCATATAATAAGGAACACGTAAAAAGGGGTGATGGTTATACACTGAAACTCTTTGACCAACGACTCTTAATTACGTGACTGATCACTGATTGATGACATCAAAATAATTGAGTTTTTTCCTCAGCCACATCAAATTTATGTATGACATGCAGATTTTGTTTATATGGTCGTTCTAGAAAGTATCTACTTTTTTTCTTTTTTCTTTGCAACTAGAAGTATCTAAATTTGTTTTTCAGTAACTATTAATAGTATAGACGTCGTTATCTGTCGCAACAACGTGCCGAAGAGGTGTTTCCAACTTTTTTAAAAAACTTTTTGTTCTTTTAATTATCTTGTGTTAGTAATCTGATATGGAAAAACTATTGGTTATGATATGTTTGGTTTAAAGGTTTACCCAGGGGTAAACATAAGTATCGTTCATTAATATAACTTTTGGAAAGAGTTTGTCACGAGGGTAAAATCAATTTTTTTTGTTTTATACCAATAAAAACAATATTATTAAGAAAATTATTAGATATACGATGAGATGTGAAAAAAAGAATGGTTTGTTTTTTAAGACAGGATAATCAGCTCAACTATTTGGATACAAGTTCTTAGAAAAAAACCTTAGAATCCGCCGGTTTTTTGGGTAAGAGAAAACAAAAGAAACTTTAATAATGATAATTTGATAAAATGGCCGTTCCTACAAAAAATTTGTTTTTGATAAATCTAAGAGTACTTAATAAGATTAAAAATGTAAAACAAGAAAAACGAAACACCCTGACAAAATGAATATATACATTTAAATAAATTCAACTATATGAAATGAATTTGTCATATTGATCGTGTATCATTTTTACTGATTGCTGCTTAAATAACAACAAATTTGATTTGTGTTAGATAAAATTTTCAATAGTTTCGAGCCGCCCCTAAAGTCTGGTTTACCAACTCTGTAGTTCTATTGCTAATACTATTGTAATACAATAGTTATTACTTTAACAAAATGGAAAACAGGCAAGTTGTTATATTAATACAAATTGCAACTCAAGTTAGTGGATTTAGAAAGTATTTGCAAATGGACAAGATCGAAAACATATATGTCATGAAAAGAGAAATGAACCATTAGTCTATAAACGAAATGCGTCAAAAAGCTTGGTCATATTGGAGTTTTTTTTGGTCGTTCAACTTGAAAGAGACAAGTCTCGGAACTTTGGTACAAAAAAATTATTGATTTATGCGCAACTAAAGAAAGCAATGCCGATTTGTGACACGAAACCAAAAACGTATGACATAACTATAAATATATCAATTAATTTTTTTAAAAAAAGAAAGAAATGGAATTAAATTTAACTAATTCAAAAGCTATAGATAAGGTAGATTTTGCATGATTGAACCAATGCTTTGTCACGAAATAAGATTTTAAAAAATCTTGGTTAATGGACTCGGCACCAAATGGTACACTTGCAAACATATGATAGTATCAGTGACCATGGCCATTCCGACTACTAGCTACTTCGAAAAGGAAATTTTGCCTTTTAAGAAGTTAATTAGATAATGCGGTGGCTATCTTTGTTAGATTTCCACTTCAAAAGAACTATGCATTTACTGAATGGCCTTATTAGGTCTTCCAAAGAAAGAATGAAACTTAATTTGGTTTCATATGTTTTGAGGAGTTGATTCAGACTTTTTTAGCTAAATAACTATATGGTCTGAATCAATATAATGACTATTTCATTTATAAATTCAGAAAAGGGACGTTACTTTCGGAGTACTCATCTCTTTAATGCCAAATAACTTGTATGTCACTATTCTACAGATGGAGTATGTGTTCCGCGTTACTGCTTTCGGTCATCAAACTTGTGTATGGTCGGACCCATGACTCTAATATATACCTTTCATGAGATCTGCTAAGAGCATTTCGGATGCTAATGACCCTAATCTTAGGGTATCAGATTTTATCTGACTCCTCGACTTGCTTGTGGAATTTAAATTTGATTTTTAGTTTGATACATTTGACAAATATTTCAGTTGATCAAGCTTAAATTCGAATTAACGTTTCAGGAAAATGGGTATAGTACTGGCACTTTACTAAATCAAGTTTTTTTTTTTCTAGTCAAAATCTTGGTACACGATGACTCAAGGATAAAGAGAAATGATTATATATAATTATATATATCCAATTCCCATTTATAAATGTTCAATGAACCAACTTAAAGATCAGGTTAACTACCAATTTCTCATTATGTTGCAAATATTTTATTCATCTTGAACTTTATAGCTTGGTATGGGCTATAATATTACCTTACAAAGAAGAGTCGATGAACTGTTTTTAAAGGAAGAATCGATTATACTAACTTTTTGTGTCAAATTCTATGGATTTGATCTTATCCTGATCACTACTATATTCGACTTTTGCTAATTTAGAGTGCTAGTTGGCAAGTCTTCGTGAATTCTTCCTAGTTTATCCATCAACCGAGAAAGAAAAACAGCACAGCATATTTGTTTAGTTTGTTCAAAAAACTTGCGGAAGTACATTATTAGTTTATTTATTATTAATCTTTATGTACATATTAAGGTATCATTAAGCCACCTTAATTAGTTACCGTACGAAATGTTTAGCAACCACAATACGTTAATTTTTTTATCCATTTGAACTAGAGTTGGGAATTCGGGGACGCAGATGGAGTTCGGATTTTTCGGAAAAAATAGTTCAGGATTCAATAGGGTACAATGTATTAGGGATAACAATATCCCACATTGGAAAAGACAAGGGATCTTGACTAGTATATAGGATATATGGGCCAATCCACTCATTGCCAATTGGTTTTGAGTTGGAAGCCCATAATCTAATATGGTATCAGAGCCCGATCCATACATGTCCAATTTCACAATCGGCCCGACCCAATAGTTGGCCCGCCGATCCATGCCCGAACATACCGAGATTAATGGCTAGAGGAACCATTATCTCGAGGGGGCGTATTAGGGATAACAATATCCCACATTGGAAAAGACAAGGGATCTTGACTAGTATATAGGATATATGGGCCAATCCACTCATTGCCAATTGGTTTTGAGTTGGAAGCCCATAATCTAATACAATGTACATATAAAAATTGGTTTGTTTTCGGTTCTGATTCTATTACGTTTGAGTCGGATGAAGTTTAAATTTTCAAAACCTATAAATATCCGAAGAAAATCGGATATCCTTCGATTTAGGTATTTTGTAGCTATCCGATTATTTCATTTAACCAAATTACTTAAAACTTTTATCCAGTTTTCCAAAATTTCACTCGATTATTCGCTATAAGTAAAACTTTTATGTATTATAAGTATAAGTAATTTTGGATAATCGAATACCTGTTCGGATATTGAGTTATACCCAGACCCAATCTGATACTCTCGGATATAATTCTATATAGGATTCAACTAAAATAAATTGGTTATATCAGTATCCAAACCGAACCAATTTTTTCAAGTCAGATTTTCGGTTCCGTTTTTTTCCCGGACCTATCCACTTTGATGATTTGAAAGTACCTTCCTTCTCTTTATATTATCATAGTTTAATAAATAGAAAATCGAGGAAAAAAATGGAGAGGGCACAGATAAAATAAGAAACAAACTGTTCTTGCTTTACAAAATTTCCCTTTATTTTAATCAAAGATGGCATGCTTTTCTTCGTCGTCATTATCCACCAATCCTCTGAGACAAAAGAAGCTGTTTCTGATGTCAAAAGAAAGAAGAAAAAAAAGTGGCTGCTTCTAAAGTTTTGTTCCAGATGTTTTTTTCTTAAAATATAAAATGTATTTATCAACAAAAAAATTGCTTACAAGATTTGTTTAAGCAAACAATTGGGAAGGTGGCAAAGCCATAAAACAAAACCTGATACAAAAAAATGGGACAAGGAACAGAGCATATGATTGTTATCCGAAACCACTAGCTTGAAATCAGAGGCGAAGCAAGCCTTCAAGCTTGTGACTAAACAGAAAAGCAGAGCAGACCAACAATCTTTTGGCTACTGTTAAAAACTTTCTTGAAAACATGTCATTAGTTAGTTCAAACACATATAAAACAATAAAATCTCTATTGATCAACACTAGTTTTAGGTTTTAGTTTATTTTATTTTTTTCTGTTTTTAACTTTTTATTGACTTTAACAAAAGAAATTTATAAAAGCAATAAAATTCTTACAAACAAAAAGAAAACACTCGCGTAGCACCGTGGTCCATAAAAAAAATGCTTTATTATGGGTTTTATGGCTCAATAGATGTACATCTTTATACTATTAAGGGCTTCCAGTTATAAATAGTGAGCTACTTTAACGCTTGTCGATATAATACGGGCCTTTAACGCTTGTAAAAATAAAATGGGCCTGAATCGAAATCTTTGCGCCAATCTAAAGGAAAAAACAATAATTTTATTTCATTGACTAGCTAGCGATATTAATTTTATACTTTTATGTATGAATTAGCGTTGTCCAGCCCCGTAAAAACTTCAATATTATTCAGAAATTGATATTGGGCCTGTTCGGCCCACAGTCGCCGGCGGTAGCTGTCAGCGACCAAAAAATACACTCACAAAACGACATGTTTAATGGTATCGGAATCAGATCTACCAATAAAAACTTGTCGCGCGATTGAAAATATGAGATGTCGCTGCCGCTGGTTTTCTAAAGCGTCAGATCTATCAATTGCGAAACTGAAAAAAGCAAGTTGAGGAGGTTTGCCGGTGCTGTGTTTACTGTTACGATATATGTTTTGTGACTGTTTTTTTTTGTCGCTGACGCTACCGCTGGCGTTTGTTGGCCGAACAGGGCTATTATTTTTTTTATTTTTTTATGACCGGTGTGATCATAAGTCGAAGTCCAGACTAATCGCCGGGGAGAGACCCACGCCATGTTAAACTCACCCATTTAAGAGGAGGCCTCTCCCAACGGGAATCAAACCCAAGTGGCGAAAGATTCAGCCGAGATCCTTTTACCAACTGGACCAATCCGTTTAATTATTTATTAGTTTAGCCTCTTTAAAATAATTTTATTTACATAGTGAAATTCATTTGAATAAATACATATATATATATATATATATATATATCTGAATTTTGAACACTGCAAGTGTTATACATATATGATTAAAAATTTCACCTAACTATTCAATTGTATATCAATAGATATTTTGGTAATTAGAAGCGACCAACATTTATCCAATAGTTGTGGTTATAATTGCATCGTAAATTTTAATCCAAGACATATAGTGGCTATGTGGCTAAAAGTCTATTCCCTTGGTACGAACACTTTCCTGAGGCTACGAAGGTCTATCATACGAAGATAGAGAAAGGATTCTTAAATTTTTATATCTTTTTTTTTAATTATAATTTTCGAGCCATTTGATTTGGTGTTCGAATGGATAAGATCTTTCTTTTATTTATTTTTTTGGGCTGAAGATCTTTCTTTTATATAATCAATTTTACGTATGGAAATCTAAATTAAATCCTTTTCTTGTCTTTATACGACGACCCCTCTGATTATGTCCTATGTGTGTATTTATTGATGATGTATTTACTTATTTATTGATTCATTCATATGTACGAGCGGACATATATGTATATGTCGAATTATACGAAGTAGTTAGGTACTCGATTCGAAGAATATACGTACGTCGGTTTTCAGTTTGTCTCTGTGTGGGAGAAATTGCAATACATGCATTTGCCATGGAATCAATCATCTCTTTATATACATAATAGTAACATAAGGTAGCAAAATTAACTGAACCAGCAAAATTTCTCATTAAAATTACCTTAAACAAACGATTTTTTTTTTGTCAACTTAAACAAACGATTGGGTAAGCCAAATCAAGCTAAAACCCAAAAAAAAAAACAACAAGAAACACCAACCTAAAAATTTCTCTTACAAATATTAGGTCCAATCAAATAAGTTTGCGTCATTTTTGTTTTCATTTATAATACATTGAAAAATTGATTAATTTTTTTTTTAAGTTTGTTGATAGACAAATATTGAATGACATATTTATTAAAGATTATAATGAAATAGTGAATTTTCTATTTGTGGTCAATTGCACAATGGATGTGAGATTGTATAGACAAATTTAGAAACCTAACACGTCTAGTCTACGCCTTCCGGAAACAAGTCAAATCGAATAAAGTGAATTGAGAGAAGATACATGGAGTTGATCTTAACACAAGTGGGTAAACCCATGACTATGTTCTCGTCACGCTCGTCTAAATCTCATATATGATCACTTAAATATACTCGATGCCAAAAAGAATAAAATTACTACTGGTATCTTATCCTCTGCTGTATAAATGGTATATTAGTATTTTTATAGATTATGGGTAAGAGAATATTCTCCGTTACTATAACGAAATTACTCTAGTTTGTAAGACCAAGTGCAATGGTAAAATAGGGAGAGTGTGAGGGAGAGGTTGTGAGGAATAAAAAATTAAAAAGTAATGGAACAGTGTAAAAAACAGGAGAGAAGGGTTGTAGATTTACAACCGGTTGCAAGATATTATTTTAATCTCTATCTCTCTCTTTCTTTCTCTCTCTCTTTTCTCTTTCTCATTAAATTTTAATAATAAAAATATATTACACATCCACTCCACCTATTTTACCATTGCACATGCTCCAACAATGTATACACATAATGGCTGAAGAAGTAGTTCACAAATGATCTTAGTAATGGTAGATATATTATTGTCTTACCCAAGTAATTTTAAAAATAATATATATAAAATAATTTTTTTTCAATTGGTATGTGACATGGTCTTATTGGGTAAAATGTACTAGACAAAACATGTAAAACTTTTCTCTTTATCGATTGTAATATATAAAATTGTGTCTGTTATTTCTTCTCATACATCTCTTTTCCTTTCTTCATACATCGTTTGGCCTATTTTCGAAATTTAATCTATTCAATATACATCATTAGCTAGCCCGCCTTTGAGAAACAATAAAAATCTATAGTCTGGGAGAAGAAAACAAACGATGTCAAAATAAAACAAAAAAAGGCAAAAATCTTTTGGAAGAGGGTACTGTTGTTTGCCCTACAGACCAGGGCACTGAAATCGAGTTGGTATTATTAGGACACTTAACGTTTGGCACCCATGGCCTTGGCCATGTGCATTGTTCGTCCTCTTCTTAAAGGGTATTATTGTCATGAAAGTACTACGTCGACACACCATATTGGGAAATACTTAAAGACCCATAAGGTTCATGTTCTACCTCGATTAAAAGAGAAAAAACAAAGTAAATGAAATAGTCTAAGTAAAAGACATGAAAACCCTTTTTTGGGGAAAACTAATTATTTACAGAAGAAACAGAAGAAGAAGAAGAAGAAGGAAGAAGGAAGAAGGAAGAGAGGCTTGGTCTTCTTTTCTGATTCTGAAACTGTCTTAATAAGAGTGAGAAGTACTGTTCATGGAAAGTGTGTCCCTACCAAACAAAACTGTCTTCAGTACTGCCATCTTCAATAATACTTTACGGGACCCCTCTCTCTAGTCCTAGTCCTAGTCCCAACGCACCATCTCATTGTTGTGTCTATAGAAAGTTACTAGTATAGAAGCTATGTGGATCTAGCCACTTCCTAATAGTTGCAGCCAAACATATGGTAATTAAAAAACTGAAATAAATACGGATAATACGTAATACGAATGAGGCCAACATTAACGCAGAAGATTAGTTGAATACTGTACACTAATTATCCTAAAACTTTTTGTTGAATATAAGTATATAACCTTTTAATGGATAAAATTTGTTCTTATATTTTTTGATCGAGCTAAATATCAGATTCTTGATTTGCCTCTGAAGCATCAAACCTCTACATTTACTCCTTCTATTAGAATTGTTATATACTTCAGAGGCAAAATACGGCTATATATAGAATTGTACGAGTAAAGTTTTTATTTTTTCTCACCCTTGGTATTATAAATGCACCGAACCTGTTCTTCTTCTCTACCTTGTCTTCTCTCCTTTTATATACGTGGAAGCAACATTTATTAAGAACAGTTTAGAAAGTGTGTCAACCCCCTAAAGGAATGTTTTTGGTTGAGAAGAGAGAGAAGAGAAGAAAAAGAAGAAGTTAATTTGAAGACTATTTGAGGGAAGTATACACCAATATATAGACCCAAATTTATAAACTATTAATCTAGAAGAAGTTCCATTAGAGACACTCTTAAAGCTTCAATTGATTATCATGTAAGCTCCTCTTGTAATTTATTCTGATATTTTTTTTATAATTTCTTATCATAGAATACTGTTTTGTGCATTTACTCCTCTACTTCTTCTTCTTCTTCTTCCTCCTTTTAGATGATTAACATTCAATGCAAAATGCTTTAAATTCATTTACAAAAACTTGTCCATATATTCTGCTACTTTCTGGTTTCCTCTCGGTGCAACATTCCTTATTTCTCATAATTTAATGTTCTCTCCTCGTACATCCTCTTTGTTCTGTCTTAAGATTTCACCCACCAAACCATTAATTTCTTCAAACCACTTTAATTAAGTTTTTTCAATTTTTTCAAAAA
>OVBW01001416.1:0-15140 GCA_900406355.1 Erysimum pusillum | reverse complement strand
TGAGATAGAGTTGGATGCAGAAGATGGTCCACCAGAGTTACTCTTCTCTCACGGAGGCCACAAGGCTAAGATATCAGACTTTGCTTGGAACAAAAACGAGCCTTGGGTTATTGCAAGTGTAGCAGAAGACAACAGTCTTCAGGTCTGGCAGATGGCTGAAAGCATCTATCGTGACGAAGAGGATGCTGAGGACATCAAAGAATGATTTGATCTCTTCATTACTCGAGTTATATCGTGATTTAGCCAAATTCTAAAAGACAAAGCTTTGCGTCTGTATTAGGACTAACATGAATCGTTTCTGTTTGTTAATGTATCCATGTTTGGATTTTGTTGGTTATAAAACCACTGTTGCAAAATCGAATTTTGTGACTAAATTTAGACTCTAGATCTCACTAAAGCCACACAAAAGATTTGTTGAATAGGCAATCTTGGGATTACATCACTGCCGGATAATAATCCCGTCAAAATTGAGCATAAGGTACTCAAAACTGAGTGTGCAATTTATCCCAAAAAAAAAAAAAAAAAAAAAACTCTGCGCGCAACTGCAAGAGGCTGCTCAAGAAAAGTTGGCATAGTAAGCAAATGGATTGTGTCTTTGTTTCTTTCTCAAGCGTAATTGTCCACAGATCTAACTCCATAGAGCATCAAGGAAAATCCCATACCAACTCCTAAAGCTGCAATTTTCAGCAGTTGTCCACAACGTAAAAACGATTTCAGGAGGAAGAAACTCTACCAAACTGACAGAATGTAATCAAAATACTAATCGTTGAGACGGGTTCCCAAAACTTATTTTTTCCACATGCAACATTCAACCTCTTCCACAAGAACTTAGAAAAGAAGCTACTAAAGTACAAAAACCAAATGGCAAATTCGATTCGAATATTAACAAGTCTTACTTCTAGCTTCGACGAGCTCAACAAGGAAATGCAATTACATAAGAAAAAAAGAAAAGAAAGAGATTAAAAAATGATAATAGCACAAAGGGACCTGAGGAAAGCTGGTGATGCAGTTGAAACTCTACTACTTATTGCAAGAAAATTAACCACCCTTGTGAAAATGGATAGTACCGCATGATTGATGACACTTCAAACTGCTTTAGCTGCACGAGGCCCACCTGTTGCAAAAGCAAACACCATGAGTTCATAAACTAAATCTACGTGAAGCAGAAGTTAAACAAAAACGTTGAAAGAGCCTCACAAATGAAAAGAGAACACAACAGATTGATCAAAGAATATCAGGGTACATAAACAACTGAAGATACGGATATAACTACGAAGAAAACCATATAAAGATATAGCTGTAATGGACAACCTCTAGGAAAGATATCCAAAGAAACTAGAATTTCACCTTTTCTCTTATTAGCGCCGGATGCATTGACAGGGAATGTTCCGGTTCCATTACTACAGACAGGGATCTCCTTGCCAGCTACGTTCTGATTAGCCAAGCATTGTAGCTGCTCAAACTCACAGCCATTTAGTCCTTGCTCATTCATCGATGCACCTTCTCCGTTGTTCCCATTTTGAAGGCAGTACAAGTTGTCAACATCACATTGCATATTGCAAGGATGCATCATGTATGAGAAAGGCACATTCGTAACCGCAGGTTTCTGATAAGGAAACGAACCAATCTCTCCGTCAATCCTTCCTCTTATATCCACAAGCAAACACTTGAGCCTTGTAACCTCAGCTTCCAATGCAGCTTGACCTTGCAACCTCTTCAACAGCTGATTATTAACCGCCCTCAGCCTAATAACCTCATCCTCCAACGAAGCCGCTTTAGCCTTCTTCTTCTCCCTATACTTTCTAACAGCTTCTCTATTCCCCAAAGGTCTCTTTTTGCTCTTCTTTCCCGAAGATTCCGATGTATCATCAGTAGAAACTTTGTCCTCACTCTGCGCAGGAAGAATCTTTGTGTGCACATGAAGACATGTGTGTGTATGTGTGTTCTCTGGTCCAGGAGGATTACAAGTATGAGTATGAGTACAAGCATGAGAATCCCTCAAAAGCTCATCAAAGAACGAATCCATCGAACAGCTACTAGGTGGTAATTCACCACCCATGTTCGAATTCGAAAACGCTTCCTGATTCGAAAACTCAAGCTCACCGTCGTCCATTATACAAACCCACTAGCAAAGAAGTAACCTTTAACTCTCTTTTGATTGAATCTTAACCAAAAAGTATAAAACTTTGTGCTCGAAACCTAATTGCAGAGGGAAAACACAATTCAATCGATTTAAAAGAAGTGAAAAGATCCAATTATCAATATCTAATCATTGGCATAATAACTCAATTGAAAGAAAAAAATCGTACCTTTAAAGGATCAGCAAGACGAGAACTTTATGAGAATCGACAGTACCAATTGTAATTTTGGAATTGAGAAATTGGTGGGGGAAACGGCGAAGAAGGGTTAAAGAGAGAAATTCGAGAAAAGGGGAAAACCCTAGAAACGAAGAGGTGCAATGAAGATTGATGATGATGATAGAAGAGTATTATTAACAGATGGCATCATTTCCATGGCAGAAAGACATGGACGTACCAAAAGGGATTTCGAATTACAGAGATTCCTTATTTTTTAAAATGATTAACTTTTCGTATCAAACCTTGATTTGATTTGAGCTTAAAATATTTAACCTTTTAAGCCGCCACAAATTTATATCAAAATATTTAAGAAAAAAAAAAGGAAAAAAAAACAAGAAACAAATTTTGACTGGAATAAAATTGGAAAATTTAAGAAAATAAATCTTTGGTCAACTGAAATTGGTTTCTGCCAGCTAATTTTATGCCATTAGAAATTATTTGGATCATTATTAACTAAATTAATTAGGCAGATAATTTTTTAGGGATATTTATTTACAAAATGTCTTGATGACAAAACTGGAGATAAAATTTGTAATGCAAAAGAATTTTGATGAATAACACTAATTACTTTTTTTGTTTGGTAGGAGAATAACACTAATCACTTTAGTCAATAACCAAAAACAATAGACATCTAAATATTTTAACTTTCTTATTGAATCATTTTTCACTTACATGTGTTACAGTGTTAATGAGTTCCAGAAAATAACTTGCTAATATTTCACACAAAATATTGAAATTTTATGTTTCAATAGTTCCTAACACGACAAAAGAAAAACCACAACATCACAGAATTTTCCATCTTTACTTTTAGACCATCAGATTTTCAAAATTAAAATAACATTTATTTTATTTCATCAAAAGCGAGATAAATAGATCATCATCAATCACCATCCATTTTTTTTTCCACCTCTTTTTTTGTTTCTTACACCTCTCTTTGAAATTTATCTTAACATGTGTGATGTTGAACTAGTGATCGTGAAAGAGTTACCTTTATCAAAAATAGCCAAAAG
The DNA here is from genome assembly GCA_900406355.1 of Erysimum pusillum. Classification (NCBI taxonomy): domain Eukaryota; kingdom Viridiplantae; phylum Streptophyta; class Magnoliopsida; order Brassicales; family Brassicaceae; genus Erysimum; species Erysimum pusillum. The sequence continues at coordinate 11,773 of OVBW01001416.1, read as the reverse complement.
ATTTGATTCGAGTTTCTTGATCTGTGTTTTCTGGTTAATGGAAAATTATCTTATTCGATTGTTTTGCATTGATTCTATATGCCCTATGTTTTCTATTCTTGCGCATTAACTTGTTCTTTAGTTATTGTTGGAGACAAATATTCAGCAGTTAATAAAGCTACGACATGTGGTCACGTTGCACCAGAATCACCGACTTTATTATCATGGAATATTTAGCATTCGGACGAACTCTAAGCTACGGCCCCTTGCCCCGATATGCTAAAGAAAGGCTTTGATAGCCATCATGAGTGGCTCACATTCTTAAGCAACCTTGACTATTATAGTTTGTCTTCTAAAGTCCTACAACTTAGATGACTTGAACAGACTACACAAAATTGGTCCTGAGACGGCAGATGGAGAACCGAGAAGGATGGTTATCGTGAGTATTTTCTTTTAAAATGAGGATTCCAACATACATACAATATTGTTGCGACTCATAGACTATAAAACTGATTGTAGAAGATCTTGTAATGAATGATTATCTATAAGATTAACAGAAATACAACAGATAATTTCAATAGAATCATAAGAATAGATCATTAGCACAATTTAAGAAGAGATTTACGACTAAGAAGCCTAAAACACAGCTTCAACAAGCATGTGTTTCTTTTTAGACCCAAATCCAACAATGTGGTTTATATAAACTCTTCCTTCCTTCACGGTAGCCGACGCGGCTAACCGATGAACCATACCACTGCTGAACGAACCCGTCACAGAAGCCGTCCGCCACCCATCTGAACTCTCTACCAATTTCGAAGACGCGGATCCTGAAAACACTCACATTCCTTGGTATACCTTAAAAATCACGAGTTAATTTACTAAAGATGTTAAAGACTTACTTGCAACAACAATCTTGGTTGGAGACAAGAGCTCAAGCCCATCTCCAAACATCAATGTACCACCAGAAACATCAATTACAGTGACTTTATCCCCATTGGTTAGGTCGATTTTGTATAGTAAACCAGAGACAGTGTGGATGACGATAAGGAAGCCGTCTGGGTGATAAACAATGCCGTTAAGAGCTATGAGCTTATTGTACCATCCAGGTGGAGTGAAAAGTGGACTTGTAATGGTGTACACAAGCTTTCCGTTGACATCAACTTTATAAATTTTACTGGCTTTTACATCAGTCACATAAGCATTGCCTTGTTCATCAATAGCTACATCGTCTGCTAACGTTTTCTCTTTACCTGCATTGATCATATAATATCCAATTGTTTCACTAATTGCATGAGCTTTGATGAAATCGGACGGTTAAGAATCATCGAGAGAGGAGTCAAATCATCGGCTCACATTAGGGCTAGATCCGAAGATCCGTACAGATTCCGACTCAAAATACCCGATTCAAAATACTCGATCCTAAATCGATGAAATATCCGAACGGATCTTAAGGGCCGGTATTTCGGGTACCTGAAACCCGAACCCAAACATGTGTTTGAAAAGAACATGAATCTAAATAACCCATTAACCCTTTTTTTTATCTATCTTTGAATATTTCAATTATTTTCGAATATTTAAAATAGTTTGTGTAGTTTTTTTACTAAATTTTTTGGATAATTCAGATATTTTGGGTAATTTGAATATTTTTAAACAGGACTTTCTAGTAATTCGGATAATTATGGTTCTAAATTTAATTAATTACATAATGTAACTTTTTCGAATAATTTTGAGTAACTTTTGATTCGAATAAAACCTTATATGAACCGAATCCAAAAAAAACCGGATCAAACACGGTCCGAATATCTAAAATACCCTAATGGATTGTATAAGCTTAAACACGAAAATCCGAAAACCCGAACCCAATGGTTACCCAAACTCCCAAGTCCCACCCTTAGCCACACACACAACACAACATAAAGAAGAAAGGCTTACCATGGCCACTGAGTTCAGCGAGGAAGAGACGACGCCAAGTGGACAAATCATATGCTGCTAAAGCACTGTAGCGATTTCCAAACAAGTCGGCGACGGCGACGAGGAGACGGTTTCTGACACGGTCGATAGCGATTCCAATGGAAGCGTTACCGGCGAGGTCAACGTCTTTGACCAAAGTGACTTCCTCAAGAACGTCGTCGGAATCATTAGGAACAATCTCGCCGACTCCGCATCTGTCCATGAAAGATACGAGGAATCTCTGACCAACATCGTCCCATTTGGCACTTTCGCGCAAGTAGCCGGAGCTATGGTAAGAGATTACGTGAGTTGAAGGAACGGCTAGCTCTAAGGAGATAATGTAAGCTATGGGAACGGCGGAGATTACGAAGAAGAGAACGGCGGAGCATCGGACGGAGCAAAACGACGGCGACATTTTGAAATTAGAGAGAAATTAATTGGATACGACGAAAGACGATTACCTTATAATATTGAACAAGTTGGTAAGCAAACGTTAGAAAATTGGTGATGCACACGTAGAAAAACTATTATTGGTGGCCCGATAAATGTATTATTGGGCCCAGCAAGTGTACTTTTACCAATTTAATGGAGCTCTTAAATTACAACAATTCAACGTGTTTGTTTTTTTTGCATATGTTTTGTCTCATTGTACCATTTTTTTTTTTTGGTTTTAGTTGTACCAAAAGAAAGATTGTATTTGAAACATTTTCAATCGATTCTCTTTCCTTTAAACTTGTTTTCTCTGTGATCTGTGTGTATATATTTTAAATGTAATTTTTTTTATAAGTGTATCTTTTGTTATTTGTTTAGGCTTTATCTTGTCAGCATTGGTTTTTGTATTAGTTGGAGATTTCCCACATGGTAATGCTGGATCAGTTTTTACTTAAAAAATGGAATTATATATAACAAGTCGTCTCCTTGATGGGACGACACTAAATTATGTAATCCTGTTAATCTTGCTTTCTCTATGATCTGTTGATTCCTCTCTTGTGGTGCAAACTCATACTTCTCTACAACATCATCTGTCAAGACATTGTTGTTAATGACATGATTATGGCTCGGAAGAGCATGTATATATATGTATACGAAAATCATTGTACCAACTCTCGTAACCACCAAACAAATCTTGGAACAAAAAACAAAATTAAATCTTGGTATTTGCATGTTTAGGTGCATAAATATGTCCCTCCTTTATCAGTTTGCATGTATCACTTGATGAATGTTTATAGTGGGCTAGTATTTACTCCGTAGATATAGATAGTGGATCAATTCACTTTAGACGCGAAATTATCTAATCATTCCCTTGTGACTAGTCGAAATAGTGTAATAGTTTAGGTCGATTAGAAAACCTGGTGAGTGGACTATTTGATAGCTACACTCATTTTGAATAGGATTAGTCACGTGTTAAACGGTCAGATCACCAACCATTTCTAATTTTCTAAATTAGTTTGTCACATTAAAAACTTAAATCATTATTTTCTAAGTATCATTCTCCTNAAATAAAAAAAAAAAAAAAAAAAAAAAAAAAAAAGACTTCCAACAATGGTTGCAAAAGCCAAGTTAGAGAAATGATATCTAGTGTGATTTGATTGCAGACGCTGTGAGAGATGACGTGATCCTCAAGTGAACTGGAGACACTAATTAAGACTGAAGCTCCTGAGAGGAAGAAGAAGAAAAAAGGCTATTGTTACTTCTCTCCAAGCTACTGATGGACACAGAGTCATTATCCTCCACGTCGACCATCGCGAGGCTCAAGTGTAACTCTGTGTTCGAATTTGGGTAAACCTCGTCGTCGAAACACTCTTCCTCTTCTTCTACTATCTTCACCCATTTCGCTATTTCATCTTCACCTCTTAGCAGCTTTAATATCTACAGATAAGTAACTAAAAGGTTAGATCTTGGCACAATTCATGGGTAAAACAGAGGATCCAACACTTGAATTCGATTATAAGTCTGAAAAAATTAGTGTAATTAACCTCTCTGATATTGGGACGATGAGTGGCTGCTCTTGTGAGACAATGTGTAGCAGCAAGAACCATCTTATGAAACTGATCCTCATCGAAAGTCCCTGAAATATTAGGATCCAAGAGCTCTTTTGTATCGCCTTTTTCGATCATTGGTTTTGCCTGCAACCCAAGTAATCTCTGTTTGAGTATTTCATTGCCGATTTCTTACTCTACAAGTAAACAAAACCAAATACTTACCCACATGACCAAACTCTCTTGTCCTCTTGGGCTATCAGATGAAATAGGAGTTCTTCCTGATATGAGCTCAAGCAAAACTACTCCAAAGGCATAAACATCGACTTTGTCGCTGACTTTTCCGTACATGAAGTACTCTGGAGCTAGGTATCCAAACGTCCCCACCACGTCTCGTTGTATCGTGTATTGACAACACTTCGATCCCCACATCGAAAGCCCGAAATCCGAAAGCTATTCTTGCAAGAAACAGCCGATAAAGGTTCAATCTTTATGAGTTTTTACATCGATTCACAAGTTTTGAGGCAGTAGTTTATCAATACCTGAGGTTCAAACTCATCTGAGAGAAGAACATTTGAAGATTTGACATCTCTGTGGATCACAGGATTAGAACATTGGTTATGGAGATAATCAAGAGCTTCCCCTAACCCAATTGCTATCTTGAATCTCTCTTCCCATCTCAATACATGTTTACCTGCAAAAATTGAATCAACAAACTTAACATATATACTTGCAATTTGTGTCAAGATGAAACAGAGAGAAAATTAGTCTTGTGCTAACCCTGAAGGGTCCCCTCTAAACTTCCTCTAGATGAGAGATTGTAAACAGAGATTAGATCGTTGTAATGAACGCAGACACCAATCAAAGGAGATATGTTTTGATGACTCAAAGAAGAGATTATGCTCACTTCTTGAACAAACTCCTTCACTGCTTCTTTTACAGATGATTTCAAGATTTTAACCGCCACGACTTTACCATCTTCAAGAAATCCTTTGTACACTTCGTTACATCCGCCTTTTCCGATCAGATTCTCTGTAACCGAAAAAAACAAGAATCCGATAAAGTGGCTGTGAACGCGATGAAACAGAGTTTTTAGTTAGTACCTGAAGAGAAATCTGATGTTGCTGCCTTAAGAACATCATAGCTGAACCATCTGTTTGTTTCCTTTAGTATGTCTTTAAGTTGTTTATCGCAAAAGATCGGTTGCGAAGCCAGATTCGGATGATTCGGAAATCGTTCAGGTAAGCTCATGACCCAATTGACAACTGATATTTTCCTAGTCTGATGGTGAACCTTTGGACTAGCTAAAGTGGTTGTTCTTAGCAATGGCCAACCCGGTTTCTCGTCTATTACCTCTACCGATGGAAGAGATAGCGATCTTCCCGAAATCTTCCTCTTCTCTTGGCCCGTTATTCGCGCGAGCTCTCTGCTTTTAACCGTAGATTCTTCAGATTTCAACTCGCTTTCTTTGTCTGAAAACCCATCTGAAAGTTCAGAACTTGTCCTTGAACTCATCTTTTGAGCTGCAAGAAGAATCAAACACTATTTCTGGTAAACCGATTCGAGTTTGAAGAATTTCATGTAGACTTATATAGATTCAAAGATTCTGGTTGTAAAGAGAACCAACGAACCAAGAGGTAGTTGGTAATGGTTGGAACATCTAAAGACTATATTCCCTCTGTGGATGGCCAAAACATCGGTTGTTGGAGAAAGCTCCTTTGCGCAGCCTTTAGCTATTTTTAGACTAATAAAAAAATCTCAAATCAGTAAGAGAATGTCAAAATTTCATATAATAACTTCTACTTATAGATTTTCTCACCTTATTTTACTTTGATGTTTAACTCCAACAACAACAGACATGGCGTTGTAGCTCTTTGCTTCTTTAACTAAAACCCCTCGAACTGAATTTCCTTTCAAGATTTCTCCTTTGAGCTCAATCTGTTCTCAAAAACCGAATATTCTCTGTTACAAATTGCTTAAAATCGTGTCTTTTTACGTGAAATAAACCTGAATTATTTTTTTTTTTAAGATACCTTCTTTGTTGAGCAGAATTCACTATAAAGTTCTAAGTACCGATCCAACGATGACTTGCTTTTCAAGGCACGATCTGTATCAATAAGTCATAACTCAGGAAAAAGTTCCACAAATCAAATATAGTAAACAAAAACTCCAAAAGAAGGAAATTAAATAACAAGGAGGATAGAAGAAGAGCTCACAAGAAGTAGAACAAACATGGATAACAACAACACAATCTCCATGTTGTGCAACTTCTTCAAGTGCCCATTTCAAGATCTCTTTGCCACTCTCATCAATTCGAATTCCAACCAAAACAATGTTCCTCTGCTTCACATTCACATTATCTACTTTTTTGACATTCTCCACTGCCATTTTTTTCTCTCACAACTTCTCTTTTTCGTTTTTTACTTTGTGAGAAGAACTAATACAAAATGCAATTACAAAGTAATCAATGGCTTATCGATATTAAATAAATTAATATAAAAATCCAAACTTTATGTTGCTTCTTTAATTACTCAAGTTGTAAGGAAGTTGAAAGATAGAAAAATCAGAAACTTGATGTTGCAACAACTATCAGATACAAACAAACAAAAACTCCAGAGTTTTGAGAGAGAGACACTTGAAAATTCAAAGGGCATTTAATTATATATAATAAAAATATGCAGAGTTGGATTTTTAAGAGATACACGATGAGCATTAACAGACAACATAGTATCACCTAAATCCTTTGTATTTTATTATTAAATTATGTCTTACGACATAAATAAATTGATAGTTTTGCTGCCATGTGCCATCAGCATTTGTACCTGCTCTGCCACGACCAAACCAAAATTGACTCAGATAGAATTTTACTTAAATAAGAAATTACCTGAATTTTTCTTATACGTAAATGCTGATCTTCTTCTTATATCTTCTAAAGAAGATTGGCTTTATTTATTTGATTTTTTTAGTGAAAATAAATATGATATGATCAGAGAAGAAGGAAGAGGAGGAGAATAGAGAAGAAAGTGTCGGTGAGAAGAGAGAGATAGAGAGACTGAGCGAAGCCAAGAAAAGGGTCCAGTGAGCAAAAGAACACAGGGGACCAGATTTGTTTTTTTTTCTACTTCCGTTTTTTTATTTTTTATTTTTTCTTATATATTGAAAGTGAAAAAGAGAGGAAAAAAAAGGTGAATAAATGAGGTTTTTTTGTGTGTTGTTGTTGGTTTTATATGGATAAATGAGTTGGTTAGGAGAAAGTGGCAAGTTTAGCGGGAAAGGGCATGAAATTAGGTGTTTAAAAGGGCCAAGTCCCAAGTGAGAATATGTGTGGTCACCGGCTATTTCGGGGTTAGAGCGTAACCAAGACGACCAATACGCCTTGAAGGCTGCTTCATTGCTTACGGCACGGAAACGGCTAGATTATAAAGAGAAAAAGAAAGCGTTTTTTTTTTTTTATAATGGTGTATATAAGCAGCTACCAATGTCTTATTGTATATAATAAGTTACGTTAGAAAGATTTTCGAAAAGAATATGACATAATTAAGAATCACGTTTTGACCAATATTGTATTTATGTATGTATATCAACTACCAATAATTCATTAGACACTTCTTCTATAAAAACAAAAAAAAGGAGTACTTGGCTTTTTCTAATAATTCATTAGACATTATTGCCAAGCAAATATTCTTTCTAGTCTTAGCCACAGGCCCACACTGCACAATCTAATAAGCTATGCGTAGACAGTACGTCGATTAAATATTATGTGTTTTCAACTCATGCATGGATCAACCACTAGGACACTCTATTGGATCAACTCATGCATGGATCATGCATTAAGGACCAAGATGTTAGTCAACGAAACATTGGATCTTCAAGTCCATGAGTGATTCCAGCAGGAGCTTAATTTCTTAGTAACTGAATCATGGACTGTTCCTTCATCAATGTTTCTTGCTAAGACAGTAAGACTAATTACTCTCAACTAGAAGAAAACCAGATCTACATGTTCTCACTATGGCAAATTGGGACATCTGGTGGAGAAATACAATGTCCTTTAATATGTAGCATATATGTGACACATAAATTTAGTTAAGCTCATTACTATGTAATCTATTTAATTATATAAGTATATAATGAATACACTGCTTTCTAGGCATATAGTATTTAATTGCATACTCAAATATAGCATGTGGTAAGTTTAAGAAAAATATAGTCTTTTAAGTGTCTAACTTGGGAATATGTGGCTATCACAATGTTAATATGAATCTGTGGCTATTAGTTCGGTGGTTATAATCAAGTTATGTGGGACGCACCTACTGCTTGAACAATAAATACATATTTTACTCGTTAATAGCAGATTTCAAAGATAAGTGTGTTTTTTGGTTTACAATCTCTTAGTTACTAAAAGAAGACGTTGAAATGAATTTTCTAATCTTAAGGGAAAATAAGGTCTTACAACAAGGAAAATGTTCTGAATGGTTTCTATTGCTATTATTATATTCGGTGTGTAAGTAGAAGATTCCGAACTTTTTCTAATATGTAAACTTCGCGGAAAAAAAGAAGACACCTGATTTCAGAATTTAAATTATATGTGCTCTTTACAATAAAATTATATTAAAATTTTGTTTCTTTTATTACTATTTTAATAGGTTAGAAAAATAAATCTTTTAGTTGCAAAGATTGAGAAATCAAATCTTTAATAATTCTAATTTTATAAAATAGAGATAAAAAGTTGAAAGAAAAATATAATAAGAAATGTCTTCAGTTAATTTGAAAGACAATAATTATGTTATTTCTTAATTCAGTTTTCATTTTAACCATTTGCTAATGAAAAATAACTAAAATCATCGAAATGATACTTTTAAACTAATCAGATGTACATATCGAATAATGGCTGTGTTTGAATTGCGAAGTAGTTAAAACTTAAAACAAAGAATGAGATTGATCAACTACCGGAGAAATATTTGACGAAATAATGACACTAATATAAGTATAATACAAAGCAAGTTTCTCAATAACAAATTTTGTCAAGAAACAAAAAGTTTAGCAATTAAAAAAGGAAATACAGAGAGATCACCAATAATATTCCACTTTTTTTTATTTTATTATTATTACAAAATAAGACCAAACCAAAAGAAAAAGGAAAAAAAAGAAGAGAAGTTGTGAGTTTTAACNTTTCTTAATTCAGTTTTCATTTTAACCATTTGCTAATGAAAAATAACTAAAATCATCGAAATGATACTTTTAAACTAATCAGATGTACATATCGAATAATGGCTGTGTTTGAATTGAGAAGTAGTTAAAACTTAAAACAAAGAATGAGATTGATCAACTACCGAAGAAATATTTGACGAAATAATGACACTAATATAAGTATAATAATACAAAGCAAGTTTCTCAATAACAAATTTTATCAAGAAACAAAAAGTTTTAGCAAATAAACAAGGAATACAGATATCACCAATAATATTCCACTTCTTTTTTTTATTATTATTACAAAATAAGACCAAACCAAAAGAAAAAAGGGAAAAAAAAACAGAGGAGTTGTGAGTTTTAAAACAAGGCATACTTCTGGGTCCAGCTTCGAGCCATGGCTTCATATTTGGCCTTGTCACTTTTGTATATGTGAGCTATCTCTGGCACCAGAGGATCGTCAGGATTTGGGTCTGTAAGAAGAGAGCATACAGAGAGAAGCACCTACAAACCAAAATGTTTAGCATTATAAGACCAGAGCTTCTTGGTATAATTTAATTACCAGAATTGATGGAGTAATAAAAAATATTGAAATATATATAAAATTTCAAACCTTAGAGATGGTAAGGGCAGGGCTCCATTGGTCTTTGAGAATGTCTAAACATATGTTTCCATTGCTGTTGATGTTTGGGTGAAACACTTTGGTTCTGAATACAACCTGATAACATCAAACAAACATAACAACAGTTAGGTTGCTCCATAAACATGTTGCGGAAGACTTTAGGTTGCTTCATAAACACTTTGATGTTATCAGGTTGTATTGAAAACATAACAACAGTACCAAAGAAGAAGAAAAGATTGAAAAGATAGATCAAAACTTTAGNAAATGTTTAGCATTATAAGACCAGAGCTTCTTGGTATAATTTAATTACCAGATTGATGGAGTAATAACAAATATTGAAATATATATAAAATTTCAAACCTTAGAGATGGTAAGGGCAGGGCTCCATTGGTCTTTGAGAATGTCCAAACATATGTTTCCATTGCTGTTGATGTTTGGGTGAAACACTTTGGTTCTGAATACAACCTGATAACATCAAACAAACATAACAACATTACCAAAGACTTTAGGTTGCTTCATAAACACTTTGATGTCATCAAGTTGTGTTGAAAACATAACAACAGTACCAAAGAAGAAAAAATGATTGAAAAGATAGATCAGAACTTTAGGTTGGACCAGATCATAAACATGTTGCTGAAGTTGTTACCTTGGGAGGTTTAAAAGGATAATCAGGTGGGAAATGGATATTGACAAGGAAAACACCGCCTGAGTACGGACTTTCATTCGGACCCATTATCGTAGCTTGCCAGTGGAACATATCTTCTCCTGTTGGACCTAAAAACCCCAAACCAAGGAGAAAGAAAATATCAAAACTTTAGAAGAAATTAACAGTAGTTATCTTACTTTTTTGATACATGGCTTATTTTATTAACAAGAAACTGTGATCCTTTCTTTACCTGCACTGCAAGATACAGGAGGGTCTCTCTGCAACTCCTTCAGTTCTTTCAAAATCCGTCTCGTTGCCATTAGGTTTCTGAGTGTTTGATTCAAGGGAAACTAGTACTAGACTAAGAGAGAAGTCTTGTGAAAAAAATAAAAAAGAATGGTTTGTGAAGAGAAAGAGAATGAGAGGTGTGTTTTTAAAGTGTGAACAAGCAGAGTTTGGTGATGATTCTCTTGCAAACAGGATTTCTTGCACTCAGAATTTACATTTATGATTGTTTAAGTAAAGANCTGCAAGATACAGGAGGGTCTCTCTGCAACTCCTTCAGTTCTTTCAAAATCCGTCTCGTTGCCATTAGGTTTCTGAGTGTTTGATTCAAGGGAAACTAGTACTAGACTAAGAGAGAAGTCTTGTGAAAAAAAATAAAAAAGAATGGTTTGTGAAGAGAAGGAGAATGAGAGGTGTGTTTTTAAAGCGTGAACAAGCAGAGTTTGGTGATGATTCTCTTGCAAACAGGATTTCTTGCACTCAGAATTTACATTTATGATTGTTTAAGTAAAGATGTGCCATTGTAAAGTCTCTTTTTTAGCCGCCCGCTTTGCCCATATCCATTCTTTTGTTCTTATTCTGATAGAGAGTCTTGCCATGAAGTGGATGGTCTTACATGCTTGCTGTAATATACCATATTTATTGAACGGTCTATAATGGGACTTGGTAAAGTTGTTCTTCTTCAGGAAGAATCTGAGAATCAGAATATTTTTACATAATGAACGGTTATTACAATATTCTTTCTTCTTAGTCTTATTGTCTACGTTCACTGGACCTGCAAAATGAATTATTACTGAAAATCGATGAAAATCAAACTTACAAACTTGAAAATCCAATGAGTTCTTCTGATATGTCATTTTTCGATTACAAACAATTGCAGATTCATGTTTTATGGAAATGAGAAAAATGTGTCCGCGCACTTATTAACAAGAATTACACTTTAACCCTTGATTTGTGTTTCTTACTTAAACAGATCTTCTTCTCTAGAATCACAATATAGAACAGCCGTTTCGCTTCTCTGGTTGCTGCATGACTACTCTGATAGCCGCATCAAATACGGCTTTTAAATTCTGTATGTCAATAATATATGTTAGCGGGATTTTGTTTGTGGTTTAAAGAGTAATA
>OVBW01001414.1:0-15153 GCA_900406355.1 Erysimum pusillum | reverse complement strand
TCTTGTACAACTCTTGAAATCAATGAATGAATTTGGTGTTAAAAAAAAAAATGAACAAAGTTTATAACGAAATACATGTGTCTATTTTAGTAAATCGCAAGTCTTTAAATTTTTGTGAAAAAGACATGGTTCTCCATTTATTTTGGCTTTTTGCTTATCTAAATATGTGGAAATCTTAGAATCACACAATTATTTACGTTAACTACACCATTAAATTAAAATAAAACTCTATAATTGGTGAATCAACTAAGAGAAGAAAAAAATATAAACGAAATTTCAGCAAATCTAAAAGGAGCTAAATAGGATAAACAATCCGCATTTTTCTACCAAAAAAAAAAAAAAAAAACAATCCGCATTTTAAATTCTCATCCTTAATTACTGAAAATTCTTCCTTTTGCTATAGCATGGAATTAACCTTCTTTTTTTTCCCCCAAAGTAAGCCATGCCCATAACTGGCGATTTCATTTCTCCCAGAAACTCTTCTTCGGTCTTATATGCTAGTTGAGTTCTTCATTTATGCATGCATCCACTAAATAGATTTTCGGCTCAATACCTCCATTCTCAAAATACCTACTTTCTAGAATATCTCTATTATAAATATCCCTTATTAAATAAGAAAAGTTTATAAAATTTTATAAAATTTATAAGGTATTTTAAATAGAAACTACTATTCGGGTTACAAATCTCAGATTTTTAAAAACATTTTTGGAGAAGATTTCAGGAATGTGACATTTGTGAAAAGTGATATTGGAAAAATGACATTAAAAATCAGCTTGGTTTGCAGTTTCACCAATAGCTTAGTGGTTTTAAGATCAGCTTTAAAGTTCCCATCTCTATAGTTTTTACTTTTTCATTGTACAGTCTTCACTTTTGATCAATGACACATTAAAAAAAATAAAAAAAATAATGACATTAATAATAATTTTTCTAAATAAAATATAATAGATAAATGATTTAATCATACTTTTATGTGAATAAAATAAATTAAAAAAAAAATAATTGTGAATTAGTTTTACATTATACATTTTCTTCAATGTAAAATTTATTGATCAACTGAATAGTTTATGTACATAGTAATAAATTTAAAATAAGATTAGCAGCTAGAAAATGTGTAATATTGATCAATAAATGTATGTTGAAGTTTGGCTAATAATATTTTATAAAATATATGTTATTCGATATGAATCACGTGATACTAATCGAGAACAAAAACAGGCCATCATGTTGAACAGTAGACCCACAATAGATATATAAAAGTTGAACTAAACCTAGTTTGAAAAAGAGGAGCTTAATAAGCACATTCACAGTGATGGTAGACCACATCTTCGTCTTCCCACCCGACGAGATTCTAATCTTTGTCGGAGAATAGTCTCTGGAAATTGGTGAGTGTTGCGATAAAACCAATTGATCCGGAGCTCGGCGTTTAATTCAGTTATGTGGTTCTAAACAGCTTCCAAATCGTATTTCTATGTATTAAAACATAAAAATTAAATCAAAATACTCAAAATTAGATGGAACCACTTCTAAATGTAGAAGTTTTTAGAGCTTTTGGAACCCCAGTTCTATTAGAGACGTGTCACTTTATGATTGGGGAGAGAACTTTAACAAAGGAAAGAAAAAAAACGCTACCCGCGTTTCTCTCTCTCTCTTTTTCGCAACAACAAATTCTCTTAACGGAAAATTGATTTTCTTCGCCGATGTCGATTTCACCGCAGGTTCAAGGAGACTCCATCAAATTCATCTCCATCGATGTTGATTTCACCACCGGTAGATTCATCTCCATCAAATCGGAGATCTGAGATTTTAAATCGGAGAGATTTCCTTGTTCGATTTCCCATTTTTGTGATTCCTTGTTTTATTTCCCGATGATTGATCTAATAGTAGGTTTAACGATTCAGAGCTAACTTGGATTTGTTTTTAGGGTTCTTTAATTTAGTTTTCCTGCAGAAAGCCTGAATTTTTTTTTTTTTTTCAGAAATGTGTCTTCGAGAGAAAGAGGAAGAAGAGATGAAGAGAGTTGGAGAACTTTGGTTACGGTGATCGAGCTTTTAGTGTTTGCTTAAACACAACCTATGTTTTGTAGTTATATGTTTGTTTTGTCATGCGTCTTAATTCATCAAGCCTAAGCTTAGAACTAGGATTTTTCAATTTTATGATATTGATTTAACCATCAAAATTTGGTTTTGTTAATGTTAAGACCGTTAAAGTAGGGTTGAGTTCCTGCAATCAATTAGACATTACAATGTTTTTTGTTACCTTGATTTGGTTAGTAAATTGTTTGTGGAGTTGACATGAATTTTCAAAACGTGAAAATTGTCTCGTTTGCTTATACTTTACTGTTATAAGTAGATTTGTGTGTTTAACTTTGTTCCATGTTGATAGTAAAACAACCTGACATAATCTGATCATCGACTTATATTTGTGTTGCAGATCAAGCATCACCCCATGGAGAGTGCTGATTGTTCTCATAAACTTGTCTCCTTCCACAAGTCATTTGAAGCAAAGCAAAACAAATTTTCAAAATTTTAGATTTTTAGAATCTTTAGTTGGTTCTATTATTGGACAGTGTAAAAATTCATAAGTATCTAAAGTTTTTGTTTTTATTTTTTTTAATTAAAAAATTGATTTAGATACTTAAGTATGTATCTATTGTTGGAGATGGTCTTAGTTACTACTATTAAACACCCCCACATGGTCTGATCAATGATTTGTTGTGATTTTCAAATATTTCATCTAACCCTATATTTCTTCTATTTTTTTCCCCTAATCTTTATGATTTGTTTTATAGAGCCTAGCTTCTTCAATTCATTAGCTTTTTGAATACGCTCTGCATCAAATTACCAACAAAATAAGAAGAAAAAAAAAGAGCTCTGCAACCAATATAAATCCCACCTGTCTTCATTTGAATCCTCAGTTTCTGAATCTTCGATTCATATTCTTTTCTTTTTGTTTTTAAAGAGAAAAATGGGAGCAATGTTACTAATTACTATCTGTCTTCTCTTCAGTTATCCATCACGAGTTTTCTCAGGTAAAAAGAAAAAGCAATTTACTTTAAAACAAAAAAAAAATTGTTGTAAATATCCCAAGTCGATTTAGTTTTCAAAATTTATCTTTTTGATGATTCTTCTTCTCTGTTTTTTTTGTTTTTGTTTTTTCTTTTCTCGCAGAATTTACCAGTCTATCATGTGGTTCTCCAATAGGAACCACTTTTAAAGACAAAGTTACAGATATTAGCTACGATTCGGATACGGACTTTATATCCACGGGTGTTGGCAGTAAGATTAAATCGTCGTACCAGAGCAAAACAGAGCAAAAAAACTGGTAATAATCAGTCGCGATCAAAGAAAGTTTTTTACCGGAGTCATAACATAATAATATATAAATATTTTTACAACTATTACTTTTTTTTTTTAGGTTTTTAATGTTACTTTGAGTTGTAAACAGTAAAACCAAATTGTGTTAGTCTTTTCACTTTTTTTGTTATTTAGAATAATTTTGTTTTCATTTAATATATGGGTAAATTTAAAATCTTTTTCTTTATGATTATTTTTAACATCAGTCCATTGATCTTAATAACTGTTACCAATATCTTTGTTATACAAATCTAACAAAACAAAAAAGACATGAAGCCCCCTTGGTCCAGTGCAGGCCCGGCTCATTATAATTTTGGGCCCTGTACTAATATAATTTTTTTTTGAAAAAAAGCCCTAAAATAATTGTTTTTTTTTTGAAAAAAGGCCCTAAAATAAATTTTTTTTTTTGAAAAAAGGCCCTAAAGTACCATGAAAATTCTGAAATTTTTTTTTGGCCCTGTGCAAATGTTCCTCTTGCACACCCTAAGAACCGGGCCTGGTCCAGTGGTTGAGACCAAGGGTGTTGATTATGCTTCTACATCATGAGGTCCGGGTTCAAGTACCGGAAGACGTTATTTATTTGGAGATTTTTAAGGAGATTTTAAGGAGACGTTTACATGAGATCTTTTGCGTGGAGCAGGTGCAAGCGCTAGATATGGATCTTCGTAGAGGCCAGACGGTAGAATTATCCGTCGTATGAGTAGCCGATGTATTATTTACCATGATTTACAATTGAATAATAATAATCCAGTGTTAAAAAAAAAAAAAAAAAAATTAAGTTATCATTGCAGATCAGAGACTCTCATTGCCTAGTGAACCTGTATAATTTTGTTTATTATCTATATTTCTTTGGATCAGAGACAAAGTAATTAAACGTATTGATTTTTTTTTTATAACAGCCAAAAAAAAATGAAAACATTGTGAAGTAGCTATGGGTTTAGGGTCAATATTCTTGTGGAAAGTAATAAAAAGTACAGACGAAAGGAAGCAAATGGACATTAGTTAGGGGGTGAAATTAAATTGTCTTAACTAAGTGACCTAGGATTAATCCACCATTTATGGTAGCATTAACAAATTTCTCAAATTTAAGGGGGTCATCTGGCCCCACAATCTATTGAGTGGGTAATAATGATCATAACATTCTCAAATACTGTAGTACTAATATTTAACTTAAACCTCTCCTTTTGTTAAAACTAATTATCTACTTGTTATGCAAGGTATCTCCGGAGTTTTCCACAAGGGCTCAGAAACTGTTATTCGTTCAATTTGACTTCAGGGGAAAGATATCTGATCAGAACAACTTTTCTTCACGGCGGTTATGACAACAACTCCTCTAGGCGGTTCGAGCTCCACCTCGGGGTTAACCCATGGACCACGGTGTCAACCGCCAACGAGACAGAAGAATATTCTTTTGAGATGATTCATCTATTGACCACTGACAGGTTACAAGTCTGTCTGGTCAAGACAGGGGACTCAACGCCATTCATCTCAGCTCTAGAGCTTCGCAAACTCAATAGCAAAGCCTACAACACTTCGGCAGGATCCTTGCAGACTTTCTTGAGAGCAGACGTTGGCTCAATCTCTAACCAACCCTTGAGGTTTTTGTTTCGAATCTCATGTAAAATTCTGAAACGAAAAAATCACTAAATATGCTCTTGTTCTTTGCTTCTGCAGGTACGGAGCACATATCTATGGAGCAGATGTCTTTGACCGCATTTGGCTGCCCTACAACTCGGAAGACTGGTCACGGATTAGTACAAATAGCAGCGTAGATGTCAACAACGAATACAAGCCGCCTGAGAATGCTATGATCACGGCATCTGTTCCAACAGACCCGGACGCTCCTATGAACATTTCGCTAACCGGGCTGGGTCCGGCGTCACGATTCTACGCTGTTCTGCACTTTGCTGAGATCCAATATCTCAAATCTGATGAAACCAGAGGGTTTATCATAATGTACAACGGAAGGCTTATCGATAGACCCCGTATGCAGGGAATGTTTTACACTTTGTCCTATGTACTTGATGAAGAATACGGTCCTAATGCAAATGGGCAGGTCACGATTTCGCTTCAAAGGACCGTGTCTTCCACACTGCCTCCTCTGCTCAGTGCCATGGAGATTTATCTAGTGAAATCCCTAGTGCAAAAAGAAACCGATACTAAAGACGGTAAGTTGACTATCTAACAAATTAATTACCTTATGACTTATTATTAATCAAGCCTTACTTACATAATTATTCAGTTGAAGCAATCCTTGACATCAAGTCGAGGTTTGGTAGGAAGAAGATTGATTGGGAAGGGAGACCCGTGTGTGCCACCTGAATACATGTGGAACGGTCTTAAGTGCAGCAACAAGCAAAATAGGCCACCCAGTATCGTCTCACTGTAAGTTTACTTATATGGATTGCTTCTCAAATGCTTTTTAGAGATCCACAAAAGCTTAAATGGTCTGATTGAAACAGGAACTTGACAGGCAGTGACTTAACCGGGGGGATACCGGAATCCGTATCAAACCTCACAAAACTAGAAACTCTGTAAGTAATGCATAGGGAAGTTGTGATTTAAATTCATAGGTACAGAGTATATGCTGATGGGTTTGGATTTGTTTTCTGGCAGTGATTTATCTAACAACAATCTGACTGGTTCGGTCCCAGAGTTTTTGGCTAACATGGAATCCTTGAAATTCATGTAAGTTTAGACGCAAGTCACAAAATCTGAATATTTTTTCTTTACACAGAAAAATCTAATATGTTGTTGTTGACTCTGTATCGTGTAGAAATCTATCAACCAATGAGCTAAATGGTTCAATCCCTAAACGTCTCCTTGATAGAGCACAAAGAGGATTGGTTACATTAAGGTAATAATTGTGCATTAATTTTAGATCTTTTGCTAATCAAGTCGAGACCTTAAATGTGTTATAGATATTTTTTTGATCTCTATCAACTCTCTTAAGCTCTTGTGCAATGAAATTAAAATGCAAGAAAATAAAAACACCAAAACTTTACAAGCTAATACCCCAAAACTTTAATGTTTTCAAGAAACAGAGGTGTTCTGTTTTCATGCACAATGAGACAACTTGTGCAGTGTGCACTAATCCAGTTCTTGTGAAATCTTTAAACTTTCTAATTAAATTTTTCTTTTAATATTTCTTGTGAAAACTCTAGCGTCGACGAACTTCCCGGGCTATGTTCGTCTCCTTCATGCGCCACCACAAGCAAGAAAGATAAAAATAAAAATATTGTTGTTGCATCTGTTGCAACAACACTCTTTTTAGTCTGTCTTATTGCAGCCGTCATTATAGTTATCCGCAAAAGGAAAAGGAAAGCCGATCGGCATTCCAGTTCAGGTTTGTATCAAATTCTTCGCGTCTTAAGGCTTAGAAATTACACAATCTTCAGCAACTAGTAATCTTTTGATTTCGATTTTATAGAAAATCATAATCTTCAGCAATGGGATCAAAGTAGCTCCTCAGACAACGTCTTCACATACGAAGACTTGGCTCAAGCAACTTGTAACTTCTCGAGCACCAACCTCATTGGAGAAGGTGGGTTTGGTTATGTTCACAAAGGAGTTCTGTCCGATGGAACTGAGGTTGCGGTTAAACAGCTTAAAGCTGGAAGCAGACAAGGCAAACACGAGTTTCAGGCGGAGATAGAGATCATTAGTAGAGTCCATCATAAGCATCTTGTTTCACTCCTTGGTTATTGCATAACCGGATCTCAAAGATTGATTGTTTACGAGTTTGTGCCTAATAAGACTCTGGAGTTTCATCTGCACGGTAAGTTAACTTTCTTGCGGTTACTGGTTTGTGACTGTGTGTGAATTTTAACACTTTTCATATTTGCAGAGAAAGAGGCACCGGTAATGGAGTGGGCAAACAGGATGAAGATTGCCTTGGGCTCAGCTAGAGGACTGTCATACTTGCATGATGACTGTCAGTAATTTTTTTTTTTTTTTTGAATTTTTGTTTATGTGTTTAGAGTAAATAAGAGTTTTTTTTTTTTCTTGTCTCACAGGTAACCCTAAAACAATACACCGCGATGTAAAGGCTGCGAATATTTTAATTGACAATAGCTATGAAGCAAAGGTATTATTTAAACTTGTAAAAATCTGTAAAGATTTATTTCAACTTCACAACTAATAATCATGTTGAACCAGTTAGCAGATTTTGGACTCGCCAGGTCTTTTTCAGACACTGAAACTCATGTTTCCACCCGGGTTATGGGAACATTCGGGTATGTAACTATGTATGCTCTTTCTATATCCAACAATAACCATAAGTTGATAACCAACTAACACTCTTTTCATTTTTTTTTCTTGTGATGCAGTTACTTGGCCCCTGAATATGCCTCTTCTGGGAAACTCACTGATAAATCAGATGTGTTCTCTTTCGGAGTAGTGCTTCTCCAAATGATAACCGGACGCCGACCTTTTGAGCCTTTTTCTGATGATGATAGCATCCTAATTGATTGGGTTAGTTATTTTTTGTTTTGCCTTAGCACCAATTTGATGAAGCTTCTAAATTTTCTCAAATATAATGCTCTATAGGCGAAACCTCGGATGACAAAAGCTTTAAACGATGGCAACTTTGACGGTCTTGTTGACCCGCGATTAGAGAATGACTTTGATGTCACTGAAATGTCAAGATCAGTGGTTGCTTGCGCTGCTGCTAGCGTCCGCCATTCAGCCAAACGCCGCCCAACAATGAACCAGGTACTATCAAATTAAAACCTTTAATTTTTTGAAAATATTACTAGGATACAAACCTAAGACTTTGTGACTTGGGGTCATTGCAGATTGTTCGAGCACTTGAAGGCAACATATCTCTAGATGACATAGCTGAAGGATTTGCTTCAGAACACAGCACTGGTAACAACTTAGACGGGAGCTGGGATTACTGCTCAACACAAAACCGAGAGGATTTAAAGAAATTCAAGAAAATAGCACTTGGAATCCAGGCATTCGGTAGCAGCAGTTTGACAAGCGAAAATGGTCAAAACGTAGAACCATCAAGCTCCTCTAGCATCACCCAAGGCCAACGTAACGCAGCAGACTATACCGGAATAGAAAACTGATAAGTTCCGTGAAGAAGAGACTCAAGCCATGTAGAGTCCGGATCAGTTCAAGTCTTCCAAAATAATCTACACAGTAATTTTATATTATTATCCTTCATGCTCTTTTCCCCTTTAAACGTTATAAAAGAAATGACAATTAAGAAAGAGAGTGGCTAGCTCGCTGTTTGGTTTTAGCAATGTATTCCAAAACTTCTCTAGTTGTAGGTCATTGTCTTTCTCTGCGGTTTCATTTCTTCTTTTTCGATCTTGTGATTTAATTTGTAACATTTCCGAACTTTGAATATCAATATTATTACAGTGAAAAAATAAAATAAAAAAATAAAGAGAGTGGCTCTCCCAAATCCACTGAATAAAAACTTGAGAAGTTCTCAAACCGAGAGGATTCTTGGTAAAACAAGTCTACTTCTTTCACTTTGTTTTCAAAGTGTGGTCTTGCAGTTGAGTATCTTAAGAGCATATTTATTGGCAAACCCTTAAAAATGGGTATCTCACAATTATTTTATTAATACTTTTTATGTAGTTAAATTAAAGAAATAAATTTTAATCATTAACCAATAGTAAAGTGATACCTATAGTATGAGTCTCTCAATTTTTTTTGTTGAGTCTCTCTATTCAGAATATTTTTCTTTTCTCTCTCCTCTTTCTCTAATTGTTTTAATATTTTAATGATCAGAACATCTATTAGAGACTTGCAATAATCATGGTCTTAACTCTTAAAGATGTCAAAATGGTTCAAGTTTTATGGGTCGACCTAACTCGACTTATGACTCATCAACCCAAATAGTTTAATTATTTGATACTAATGAATTAATGAGTTTAATGAGTTAATAGGTTCAATGAGTTAAGTTCTAATGGGTCAATTTATTAATTAACAACACAATATCATCATCAACCATAATAATCAAACCATCATAATACACAATAACACACAAAATTTTCATTTTTATTTTTTGTCCGAATCCCAAAAATAATCACACAAAAAAAAAAAAACATGGTTGTCCTTAATTGATGAATATGATTAATTTGATAAAAAAAATAAATAAAGAGTGATGGGATCTTATTTGGATTAAAACTTAAAATGTAAATAATATATATTATTCAATGAAATATACGGTAAAAAAAAATATATCTTTGTAAAACAGTATTTAAATATTTTAGAATATGGAAAACTAATATATATATCTAAATCGAAAAATAAAGTAATTATGTTGTGTAAGCAAGTAGGGTTGGTAAATTTTCATTTCCTGATCTGATTTATTTTTCCTTTATGATATCTCATTCCGAAGTTTCCGTTTTATACTAATGCATTTTCACATGTGTGAAGATGGCATGAAACCGATAGCTTCTAGTCCGGATTCGAGGAAAGATTTGTTTAGAAGAAGCAACTATGAGCAATTACATTCCTTTGCCAATCTCTCACAAGTCACAAACCAAGCTGCACCAACCAATGCCTTACCCTTCACTCGAACAGCAGCCACGTTACAATTTCACCATCCTCTAGGAGGACGTTGCCAAGACCAATATTGCTGCGTTGGGCTGTTCATGCACGTCTGGATTATCCACTTGCTAAGCCAGAAAAAATAGTGTCTAGCATCCTCAAAAGCCAATTTTGTGTAAAAACAAGAATTGTAAGCAAAGACTAATAAAGAATTCATATATATGAACGAAAGAGTTCAATTCAAAATTATTGACGGTCAGCAAACGTGTGGTTCATAGGAGCGATACCACGCCACATACTCCACAAGTAGATCACACATAGATAGATTGCCTACTAGATCAAGATTGGTTCAATGGGGAATGCAGGACGTAATAATACTCAGCAATGGCATCAAAGTACTTCTCAGACAACATGTTCACATACGACGACTTGGCACGTAAGAGACACGTGTTTAATAAACATCCTATAGAACGAAGATATTACGGCTTTTGTGAAGAGTCAAGCCGCCGGTTGTGCAAGAGCTAATCCAATTGACAGCAACTCAGATTCTGATTAAACATCATATAGAAAGAAGAAAGAAGAAAACATAAAACACAAAAACAATCCGACCTTTGTCGGACCACAAACCAGATTAGATCGTAAATTATTTAAAAAATCCGACTAAATGGAAAGACAAATATATATTCAAAAAAAAAAATATATATATATATACAGAAAGTATATATAATAATGAATAAAACTTTATTTAGTTTTTATTTCAAATCATAAAACAATGCTAATTTAAACTCATGTGACAATTCACACTCACATAACTAAGCACAACTTGACTACTATGTCATGTTTTACTTATTTAATTATTATTATATACAATTATTACGAATTCTTATAAAAATAAAACAAAAAAATAGAGATTGATTCTGATTTCATAAATTTCTTCATGGTCATATGATGGTCCGATAAACTTTCTAGTGTATCATCTGATATGGCTTTATGGACATTTAAAAAGGCAGTGACATTCTCTTTTAATCGGTCCCATGGCTGGTTGATTTAGTACTTCCTTGCAACTACTAATCCCACTGGGGCCTTTCCTCTTACATAGCATTGCACAATAATCAGTTATACATACATCAGGATTGCCTTTATATTCCCCTGGTATATGAAAACTATTTGGTAGAATTTCAAAACACCATTTCTGCCCAACTGTTTCCGTTACCATCAATCCTATTATAGTTAAGACATAAAATATCAGTTTCTATTATTAGTATATATATATACTAATTTTAGTGATTGCTAAATATTAATAAAACACACAGTAACACACAAATCCTATACTACATAAGATTTAAATAATTTTTTTTTTAACAATTGTAAATAAATTAGTTAAAGAGTTGTAAATGTAAAAAGTAAAAACAAACCTAACGCGAGGATGCTGAAGATGGTTAGAATTATGGCCGAGCGTTGATTGGATTTACTCATCTCATACGCTATGAACGAATTGATGATGTTTTTTTTTTTTTTTGTCAACTCTTGATGATGTTTTAAAAGTTGAAAAAAAATGAACAAAGTTT
This sequence comes from Erysimum pusillum, assembly GCA_900406355.1. NCBI lineage: Eukaryota > Viridiplantae > Streptophyta > Magnoliopsida > Brassicales > Brassicaceae > Erysimum > Erysimum pusillum. The sequence continues at coordinate 3,719 of OVBW01001414.1, read as the reverse complement.
ACTAGTATTTATAACAAAATAAGTAAATCGCAAGTCTTTAAATTTTTATGATAAAGACATGGTTCTCCATTTATTTTAGCTTTTTGCTTATCAAAATATGTGGAAATCTTAGAATCACACAATTATTTACGTTAACTACACCATTAAATTAAAATAAAACTCTATAATTGGTGAATCAACTAAGAGAAAGAAAAAAATACAAACGAAATTTCAGCAAAATTAAAAGGAGCTAAAATAGAATAAACAATCCGCATTAGAGTTTTGTTTAAAATAGAATAAACAATCCGCATGGAAGTAACCTTTGTTTTTTTTTCCCCAGTGTAAGCCATGCCCATAACTGGCGATTTCTTTGCTCCCAGAAACTCTTCTTCGGCTTTATATACTAGTTTCAGTTCTTCATTTATGCATGCATCCACAATAAATAGATTTTCGGCTCAATACCTCCATTCTCAAAAATACCTACTTTCTAGAATATCTCTATTATAAATATCTCTCATTAAATCAGCAAAGGTTATAAAATTTTATAAAGTTTATAAGGTATTTTAAATAGAAACTACTATTCGGGTTACAAATCTCAGATTTTTAAAAGCATTTGGAGAAGATTTCAGGAATGTGACATTTGTGAAAAGTGATATTGGAAAAATGACATTAAAAATCAGCTTGGTTTGCAGTTTCACCAATAGCTTAGTGGTTTTAAAATCAGCTTTAAAGTTCCCATCTCTGTAGTTTTTACCTTTTCATTGTACAGTCTTCACTTTTGATCAATGAATTACACATTCAAAAAAAAAAAAAAATGACATTAATAATAATTTTTCTAAATAAAATATAGCAAATAAAAGTAATAGATAAATTATTTAATCATACTTTTATGTGAATAATATAAATTAAAAAATAATAATTGTGAATTAGTTTTACATTATACATTTTCTTCAATGTAAAATTTATTGATCAACTGAATAGTTTATGTACATAGTAATAAATTTAAAATAAGATTAGCAGCTAGAAAATGTGTAATATTGATCAATAAATGTATGTTGAAGTTTGGCTAATAATATTTTATAAAATAAATGTTATTCGATATGAATCACGTGATACTAATCGAGAAGAAAAACAGGCCATCATGTTGTACACCCACAATAGATATATAAAACTTGAAGTAAACCTAGTTTGAAAAAGAAGAGCTTAATAAGCACATTCACAGTGATGGTAGACCACATCTTCGTCTTCCCATCCGACGAGATTCTAATCTTTGTCGGAGAATAGTCTCTGGAAATTGGTGAGTGTTGCGATAAAACCAATTGATCCGGAGCTCGGCGTTTAATTCAGTTAGTTACCACTATTAAACACCCCCACATGGTCTGATCAATGATTTGTTGTGCTTTTGAAATATTTCATCTAACCCTATATAACTTCTTCTTCTTTTTTTCATCTAATCTTTATGATTTGTTTTATAGAGCCTAGCTTCTTCAATTCATTAGCTTTTTGAATACGCTCTGCAACAAATTACCAACAAAATAAGAAAAAAAAAAAAAAAGAGCTCTGCAACCAATATAAATCCCACCTGTCCTCATTTGAATCCCCAGTTTCTGAATCTTCGATTCATATTCTTTTCTTTTTGTTTTTAAAAAGTAAAATGGGAGCAATGTCACTAATTACCATCTGTCTTCTCTTCAGTTATCCACGAGTATTCTCAGGTAAAAAGAAAAAGCAATTTACTTTAAAACAAAAAACAAATATATCCCAAGTCGATTTAGTTTTTAAAATTTATCTTTTTGATGATTCTTCTCTGTTTTTCGTTTTTGTTTTTTCTTTTCTCGCAGAATTTACCAGTCTATCATGTGGTTCTCCAACAGGAACCACGTTCCGAGACAAAGTTACAGATATTAGCTACATTTCGGATACGGACTTTATTATATCCACGGGTGTTGGTAGTAAGACTAAATCGTCGTACCAGAGCAAAACAGAGCAAAAGAACTGGTAATAATCAGTCGCGGTCAAAAAAGAATTTTAACCGGAGTCATAACATAATAATATATAAATATTTAATTTCTAATATTTTTACATTTTTTTTTTAGGTTTTTAATGTTACTTTGAGTTGTAAAAAGTAAAACCAAATTGTGTTAGTCTTTTTCATTTTTTTTTTGTTATTTAGAATAATTTTTGTTTTTGTTATTCTCTCTCTCTCTTGTCATCAAGAAACAGAGGTGTTCTGTTTTCATGCAATGATGCACAATGAGACAACTTGTGCAATGTGCACTAATCCAGTTCTTGTGAAATCTTGAAACTTGCTAATTAAATTTTTCTTTTAATATTTCTTGTGAAAACTCTAGCGTGTCGACGAATTTCCCGGGCTATGTTCGTCTCCTTCATGCGCCACCACAAGCAAGAAAGATAAAAATAAAATATTGGTGTTGCATCTGTTGCAACAACACTCTTTTTATTCTTACTTATTGCAGCAGTCATTACAGTTATCTGCAAAAGGAAAAGGAAAGCGGAAAGCCGATCGACATCCCAGTTCAGGTTTGTATCAAATTCTTTGTGTCTTAAAGGCTTAGAAATTACACAATCTCCAGCAACTAGTAATCTTTTGATTTCGACTTTATAGAATATAATACTCAGCAATGGCATCAAAGTAGCTTCTAAGACAACGTGTTCACATACGACGACTTGGCACGTAAAAGACATGTGTTTAATAAACATCCTATAGAACGAAGATATTACGGCGGAGATATTACTCTTAGCTTTTGTGAAGAGTCAAGCCGTCGGTTGTGCAAGAGCTAATCCAATTGACAGCAACTCAGATTCTGATTAAACATCATATAGAAAGAAGAAAAACATAAAACACAAAAACAATCCGACCTTTGCCGGAATACAAACCAGGTTAGATCGAAAATTATTAAAAAATCCGACTAAATGGAAAGACAAATATATATTCAAAAAAAAAAATAGAAATCTCCAACAAAAAAAAATAGAAATGCAGAAAGTATATATAATAATGAATAAAACTTTATTTAGTTTTTAATTTCAAAGCATAAAACAATGCTAATTTAAACTCATGTGACAATTTACACTCACACAACTAAGCACAACTTAAAAAAAAAAAACTAAGCACAACTTGACTACTATGTCATGTTTTACTTATTTATTATTATATACAATTATTACGGATTCTTATAAAAATAAAACAAAAAAATTGAGATTGATTCTGATTTCATAAATTTCTTCATGGTCATATATATGATGGTCCGATAAACTTTCTAGTGTATCATCTGATATGGCTTTATGGACATGCAAAAAGGCAGCGACATTCTTTTTTCGGTGCCCCGTTTGGTACTTCCTTGCAATTACCACCAAGCCCATTGGGGTCTTTCTTCTTACATAGCTTTGCACAATTCTGATCACTCATACATGGTGAAGAACCTGGTTCATGATATTCTTTTGGTAGAACATTAAAACACCATTTCTGCCCCACTGTTTCCGTTACCATCATTCCTATTATAGTTAAGACATAAAATATCAGTTTCTATTATTAGTATATATATACTAATTTTTAGTGATTGCTAAAATATTAATAAAACACAGTAACACACAACCTATACTATGTAAGATTTAAATAACATTTTTTTTAACAATTGTAAATAAAATAGTTAAAGAGTTGTAAATGTATATAAAAACAAACCTAACGCGAGGATGCTGAAGATGGTTAGAATTATGGCCGA
>OVBW01001413.1:0-15156 GCA_900406355.1 Erysimum pusillum | reverse complement strand
TTCGATTACTGTAAAAAAAATATGAGTCAGATTTCATATGTCATAAAAAAATTAGTTCTATTTATCTTCAGTTTCATCGATATGTATCAAAATTATAATTAATGGTCAAGTGATCGGTTAGATTTTGACACGAGTCAAAATAAAATTATTATTCAATTTTTATTATAAATCGGTTTAATTTGAAGACTTCTTATATTTTTAAAATTTTATAATAGTTTGATGAATTAATTATCATATATTTTTTTAAGATTCAATTTCCTTAATTTTTGAATTTTTTTCTAAATTATCCATTTTTTAAAAATTTATTAGGAAATTCTAAATTACATGGAATTTCTGTTCTAATTTCCGTAGAATATAGGCGAAAAACATAAGAATATGTTTTCTAATGTTTTTAGACGAAGAGTAAATATTAGACAAAGTATTCTAACTTTCGTAGAACAAAGAGTAAATTATAGAATACCTATTCTAAATTTAATAGAAATTGCAATTCTATTTTTTTTAGAACAAAATTCAGTTCTAAATTTTGTAGAACATGTAGAGAGTATAGAACACTTAATCTAAATTTCATAGAACATGTTCATTGTATAGAATACGTAATCTAAACTTCAGAAGACGTATTCTAACCATTTTAGATCGATTTTTATAAATAAGAAATGATAAAAAAAAACACATATTCTATATATTATATGTCTTCTCATAACCTTTTCATTATTATTCATAATTTATCTTTAAAAAAATTGATTGAAATTAATAAAAAGGGTAGTTTAGAAAAAATGAATTTTCAATTTTAGAATGCATACATGGACAAATCATCAAATAATCCTCCTAGTAAGGGCTGAATTTCTCCTTGGGTTATTACGACGTTACATGCCATAACATGGGTTGACTCTTCTTTCTTAGCTTCGTGTCCAGCAAAATGAATATATAAGTATTCGATCTTCTTATCAAATTTATTCATTCTCTTGGTGAGGTGATTGTACATTTCCTTGAAATCGAAATCGATTTCTTTCATAACTCGTAACTTTCCATAGTTTTCTCGAACTTGTCAAATAAAACTTCTTCAATCAACGATGGTTTCCATTGTAGTCTTGGCTTGGTCAGCTTATACTTCAATTTCTCTTCACTATCTTGAACATGCTTGTGTCTTTGCCTCCATCCACTAATGCCCTTACCCTTTTCTTATGTGTTGTTATCGAACGAGTTTGTGAATACGAGTGTAGCAGTACTTCAGCAAGCCGAGAAATGTGAACTCGAAATTCTTTACTTCTTTCTCCTTCCAGGGAGAGTGGACTTTTTTAACGCGAACATCGAGATTAGAAAACTGAAAACTGAGGTTTTCGAAAAGGAAATACTACAAACTTGCATAGTGCAAAAGGACTAAGAGGAGAAGAAGACTTTCAACTTCGTTGATATTTAATATCTTACACTAAACTCTAAAACAAGTTGATATTAAACTAATTGGCAAAGATAAAGAAACAGAAACATAAGTCAAAACGGTGACAGAAATAAATTTGAATTTTAAGCAAGCCACATGTTAACCTCTCCCATGATGATGTGGTGCTCTTTGTAGAGAGTTAGCCATATTTTACATATAGCTCATCTCATGTTCCTCTTTGGAAATTAGCATTTTTAGGGGCTGTGGTTGTTAACATTGCATAACTGCGTAATTGTATAAGGTGATTAATAAATACTCACAAAATGAAAACTCGCATAATGAAAAATCACTGATGAAATTTTGTGCTGATTAGATATAGTTGTAGAATAAAGATATTATTTTTCATGATATAAACAATTATATACATATTTATTTGCATAATGAAGTTTTGCTTGTATTTCTTAGGCGCAAACGTAAATTCTGTATTTTTGTGTTTTGCTAAAGATTAAGAAGATCACTTAAACCCTCTTAATACTTATATTTGATTATACAATCCTTTACATATATGGTTTTGGTTTCTTTGATCATGTCTGAGTAGTTTTCTCGTCGGAACGAAAGGTTTTTTGAAAGGGGATTCATGTACTGTTAACTAGGTTGATTAGATTCAGCTTCATTTACGGCTTGTTCTTAAATCTTAATACATATTTCTTGAATAGATAACTTTTGTTTGATCCTTGCTTTTGATTTACCCATCATAAGTGTCATTAAATCGTCTGTCCTATATAGCTTAGATAAGTATTATGTTGCAACTTGCGATTCGATGAGTTGTTAAGATCAAAAGTAGAACTTGAGAATAACTAGGGTTATATATAGCTTATGTACATAGTTTACAGAAATGCATATAAAAGAAAATTGTGGTTTGGATTTGATTTAACTAATATACATAGAGAAGTTCTCATGTTATCCTGATAGGCTTTCTATTGCTTTTTTCTTTTGCTTTTCAATTATTTTAAGACTCTTTGTAATAATATTAGTTAAATCAAAATCCAAACCACATTTTTCTTTTATATATCGTTTCGTTACCGAAACCCAAAAACATTTTTTTCTCGTTGTTGTCCCTCCACATGCACAACAAACACCAAACTTATACATACAATCAAGGTTGATTAAGGAAATATGGAGTCATCAAAGAGACAAAAAAGAGATGATTATCAGGTAGAGGTTTGGTCACATTACATTTAAATACCTAATTCGTTCCTTGATCATTTTCGAAGTTTCTATTCTCGATCTTAATATGATAAACGCGATATTGATGAGGACTTCAAATGAGAAGCATGTTTCAAGATATAACTCACGAAATCTCTCTCTTCTGGTCTTCCCGTGTACCCAGCAAACTCCAAAATTTCAAGACTATCCAACAAACATTTAGGAACATAGCTCTGATCATTATATTCCCAGCTAATATGTTCATACTCCTCATCAAAGAATGAATCATCCTGAGATTATTTAGAAAAAAAGAGAGAAAATTACTAAGACTACACTATAGAGTGCTTTTAAATTGTCATCGAAGAAACTTACATCGACGAGAAGCTTGAGGACTCGTAGTTTTGGAGAATCTTCGAGCAACCGAATAAGTAACTTTGACCAACTATCGTTGTGTAAATGTAGCTCCAGATGTTCAAGTTGATTGAAGTAAATACCATTATGATACATAGACTGCACACCAAAAAAAAAAAAAGGATTCAGTCACAAGAAAGAATAAACAATTTAGTGATTTAAGTGATATTAATAAGAAATACCTCGTCGTCAATGTCGAAGTCGTGTACTGATAATGAAAGGTGTTTGACAGATGTGATTGACTCGAAAAGCCTCTCAACATCTACTTCAACGCCGAGATCTGCTTCTTCTAGCTTAGGCATATGCGTAAGCAAATAGGAGCAATATCCTCTATAAACACCCGGAACTTTAAGATACTTCAATGAAGGAGTAACTATCACATACCCATCACATGAATACTGACCATCTATTGGTAAAGTTAGTCTCAGCAAAGACGGAACCATAACAACTATGGTTTTCAAATTGTCATCTCCATCTCGTCCAATAGTCAAATCCTCAAGAACAGGACAATACGACAAAAGCAGCCGAAGAGAACCTTCGTTTGAGTATTCAACACAATCAAGCTCCAGAGTTTTCAATGAAGGGAGACAGACCGTTCGAGGAACATCCACAATAATGGTATGGCCATAAAGTTTCAAAGTCACAAGCGATGTGCAAGTATACAAGCTGCTAGGTAATACCACAACAGGTTTGCCAACGTAAGACCAATCACAATGGTTGATAATCAGCACACGAACGCAGCGAGAAATTGTAGTTTCAACCCAATGCTTAATATCCTCAGGTTGAAATGATTTAGCAAAACATTGGAGATGAAAGCTTTCTATAACCTGAGCTTTAAGTAATGGCAGATTCTTGGTGATGAAATCACGAATAGGAAGATCTGATCCGCGTTGATTCATCGCGAACTTGAGTTTAGGAACCCACATCCAAAGAAACTCCCATCGTTTAGACAAAATGCTAGTTGATACAACTTCTTTTGTCGGAAGAAAGGATAATATCTTAACTAGTAATTCGTCAGACAATCCACTGATTCTGTCCATTTCTTTATCAAAAACCCAATTCACTGACTTCAATTTATCTTTAATTTTCTGANTGAAAACCTTAAAAAAAAAAAAAAAAAAAAAACACAAGTAAACACAGTAGAACTAAAAAGGATTTGTCTGAAACAGAGGAACAAGGCAAAAAGCTGGAATGTTAAAAGCTCAGAAAACCCTAGAGAAAACCTGTAAGTTGCGGCTGGATTTTCGCTGAGGAGATGAATCGAAAGTTACCAGAGAAGTGGTCACTGACTCACTGAGCTCCAACATAGCTGCGTATATTTGATGTGGATGGGCTTCTAGTTGCCCATTATTAGGCCTTCCGTAAGTTTGTTTGAGCCTAATATTTAATATTTGTTTTTCTTGTATTCATTTTTTTCAAAGTTAATATCAATTTATTATAAATCGATTAGGTCATTTTTTTTCTTTCTGTAATATAATTTTAAATTTAATTAAAACAAATATTTTGCTTGATTTTATTTACATCTTGTGCTATTCTTTGCAAATCTTTTTATTTGTCTAAATAATCTATAAATTTATGGATAGTATACATTATCTTCCTAAATTTTATTAAATTTTGTAATATATTTTAATTTATTCTTTAAAAATACATAACGAATTGTTTTTTACAGCTTTTTCATGATTATATTTTGTAAACGTTTCAATATTTTCTCATAATTTTATTTTATAAATTAAATTATTCTTTTGATAAAAATAAAAAAGTAAAAGATAGTGAAGTGACCGTAGTCTAATGGCAAGTCCACTGAACACAGACACCATCACACCAGGGATCAAATCCCCGACCCTACAATTTGTAGGAATTAAGCTAATGGGCCAGCCAGTTGTGGTCCAAATGTTGACAAAAAAAAAATTAAAAGATAAAATTAGCATTTTTTATTTTCCATATTTTTCAATAATTTAATTAATTTTCATTTTTGCACTAAATCTTTAAGTTTTTACAAAAAATAAAAAATAAAAAATATCCTATCATTTTTTATTTTAATGCTAAGTTGATTGTTGCCATGTATTTCTTAGAAAATTATAATATAGTTGTTGAATGCTCAAGTAATTATCCCGATACACTTAACCGCTAGGGAAAAGGGTGTATTTCAACCTGAACTTTTTCGAAAGTGCGTTTTTCAACCTGTACAATTGAGTAGTGCTTTTTTCAACCTGAACTCCTTATTAATTCAAATTAACTACCCGAATTACACGGTTTAGGTCGATTTCAACATCGTCGTAAACAGACGTTAGTTAAACGTTAAATGTGATTAGTCAGACGACATGGTAGCAAATACAAACAGTGATGTGGCATAAACCGACGTCGTTTTGTGTGGCATAAACCGCTATGTAGTATATTCAGGGTCGCTCCACAAAAACCAATGGTACTATAGAGATGTTTGAGAGTGTAAATAGCTAAAGCGACAAATTGAATGGTTGTTTTCAGTTTGGTGAATAAAAGTGCAGGAAATTAAAAGGGAATTTTAGAGATCAATAAACAACATGATGATCAAACAAGGAATTCAACAATTAATAATTGTTCTTGAACATGAACACAAATTTAGACTAACTCTCTTTCAAGGCATTAACCACTAAACTTGGACTACTCAATTACTAAACTGTCGTTTGTAATTTCCTAATCAATTTCGCATTAACAAATGGGTACACTAAGTTAACAATGTCGTACTAACTTCAACTTTCATTGGCTAGAGAAACATTGCTCATTTCATATTGGTTCATGCATTCTAAAACACTTTTGATGCATATAAAACCCTAGAATCTAGAACAAGGTGATCAGTCCTATTCTAGCATTAAGATCATATGAATTGGAGAACCAACAAGCATAAGAATTCCTTAAAAGCAATCAAACTATCAAATCCTTGATTCTCCTACTAAGAACCCTAAAGCCCAATTAAGAGACTACTCACACATAGTAAAAGCAAAAATACAAAAGATAATGGAAGAAAATTAAATAGATGAAATAAAAAATGATAAGAAATATTCCCCAAAGTGTCAAAGAGGATGGATTCCTTTATCTCAAATGAATACAAAGTAAAGCATAATGTTTTGAACTCAAAAGTATCTAAGATTGCTGTAAAAAGTCAAGTTAGCGTTTAAAAACAATAGTAGACGAGTCGGGTCAAATCTGGAGTGAATATGATCGATTATGGGCCTAAAAATGCGTCTGGAAAGTGGATGGATGGGTTAAAGGGTGGACGGATCGGTCTGCTTCAAACGAGAATTTGTCTATGTCCGTCATGGAAGGCGACCGATCTGTCCAGGAGTAGACCGATCGATCTGCTCCAAACATGTATCCAACTCTACAACTGCTTAAACTGCTCGCCAGAATGACATGTGTTCACTAAATCGGGTGTGACTCTTGAATGTACCTTTAGATTTGCTTCAAACCACTTGTAAATGAAAAGTAACATCCTTAGCTATCTTAATATGAGGATAATCTAAGTGTGGGAACCCTTCCATCTGAAGCAAAACTTCTGAGGCTTCTGTATGGTCCTGCATCTTCAAATATGTGTTTTAATCCCAAAGTGGCTTATTTTCCTCCAAAGCAATCTAAAACCTGTAGAGACTCAAAAATGACTAAAAAAATTCTAAAAACACACCTTGACTCAATCAAATATATATAATAAGAATGAAAAGTAAGACTTAAAACCGATAAAAACATGATATATCAACTCCCCCGACATATATTTTGCTTGTCCTCAAGCAAAAAAAAAATTCTAAACCAAGAGAAGAGGTTTGAAAACATGTGACCACACATATTCTTATGGGATCATGTTCTTAATTAATTGCCTGCAAACACTTAAAACAAATGCCAAGTCAAACTGTCTTTCATTGTAATTCGCCATAACCGTAGCAACCTAATTAGTACTCTAAATCCCGGGATCACAAACAACTTTCAGAGTCAAAGAACCTAACCTTTTAACATTCATTAACAATTTCGTGCATTCTCACAAAGGGGGTATCAACCACGTTATTGTCTAGATGTAAAGACAGTTTAAGGTGACTCAAGTGCTTCAGTTTTCTAGCAATGCAGACGGATGCAAATCATTACACAAAATCACAATGAGACACAGACCAATTGTGAGATACACACACAGCTTCCCTACCGCTAAGATCTAACAACCAACACACCAAATTCCCTTATTCTAAAAGTTAAACGTTCCTTTAACATTTTCAAACACCACTTTCCCTTATTCTAAAAGTTAAACGTTCCTTTAACATTTTCAAACACCACTAGAGATGCTTTTATCGTCCCGGTTCCACCTCCTTTCCGTTCAAGTTTTATTGTATTTTCTTTCTTTCTCTTTTGTTTGTTTTTTTATCTTTTCTTCTTCTTTTTTTTTTTTTAGATGGGGGAGTAGAACCGGTTTTCATTTTACATAAACTGCATCAAAAGGAAACTAAACATGCACTACAAAAAAAAAATGAGTTACATCACTTATTTTGTATATTTGCATCAGTTATAATTGATGCAAATTAGTTTTGCATCACTTGTATAAGTGATACCTGTGATGTTTGTTTCAGTGGAGGCTTGATTTTTCGCTCAGGAGATAAATCGGAAGCTACCAGAGAAGTGTTGTCAGTGAGCTCTAACACTGTGCTGAGTGTATTTGATGTGGATACATTTTATGGGCCTACAGTAGTTCGTTATTAGGCCATTGATAGGTTTTGGAGACCGATAACATCTTTTCTTTATTGTATTCATTTTTTTTTATTAATTATTATTAATTTATTATAAAACGATTTGATCATTTTTTTTCTGGTTGTAATATAATCTCCTATATAATAATTAATAATTATAATTTATTTGATACTTTTACATTAAGTTAAAGGAAATATTTAGTTTGATTATATTTACATCTTATGTTATTTTTTGCAAATAATTTTATTTGTCTAAATGATCTAAAGGTCTTAAAAATAAACAAAATAAAAAGTCTAAACTCACAAGTGTCTGCGATTCGTTGAGTAATTAAATTGTTACTCAAACGTAATTCGTGCACCAAAACCGAAACACTTACATAGAGTATAAGTGATTCATAGTTCAAGAATACAAATAATCGAAATCCTTATTTATTTTCCTAGTATGATTCGATCCTTTGGGAATTTTCTGCACGTTTATTGGTTCATTTCATTTGCATTTATTTTCAGTTTTTGTTCATCATAAAAAATCCCAAAAAAATCCTAAATTTCTTTTGTTTTAACTTTATTTTTTTCTAGCAAATTTGTAGCGTATCTTACTAATTTATATGAGATCTTTTCAGAAATATTACATATGATTAGTTGTGCACTTGCAATTTTTGGTATGGTTTATAAGGTAAAACCTTGAATGAAATAAAACACCACATCAATATTTTTGTGGAATCTTCTCTCCCATTCTAGTTTTTACGTCACCTCCTAATTCGTGAATATAACATGAAGAAAAGTAGAAAACTACACTTAATTGAGAAGTGTTGAAAAAGAATTAAGCTTTTTCAATATATATAGATTTTCAAATCATTAACCATTTAAAAAATACATATATCCATACTCGTCCCATCCCATGGCGGACTTGCCTAGGCATTCCTCTGCGTTCATTCGTGAATGGACCTTTTGCGGGATGTATACTCTCAGATTGTAAGTTAGTATTTGGGAATAACAAGGGTTATAGAGCTTAATTATATACATAGTTTACGAGAAATGGATACAAAATTCAAAACTAGATAAGTTCTCATGTTATCCTGATAGTTTGTTGCTTCTTTCTTTTGCTTTTCAGTATCTTTAAGACTCCCTTTTATAATAATAATAGTTATTCAAATCCAAACCACATTTTTCTTTTCTAAATCGTTGGTGTGCCCCCACATGCACAACAAACACCAAACACCAAACATATACATACTTCAAGGTTGATTAAGGAAATATGGAGTCATTAAAGAGACACATAGAGATGATTATCAGTTACAGTTTTTGTTCGGAAGCAAGTTCCACATTACAGTTAAATATCTAATTCGTTCTTGGACAACAAAAACAAGCCTAAAATCCAGAGATCGATACAACAACTCCTTGATCATTTTCGAAGTTTCTATTCTCGAACATCACATGATAAGCGGGATATTGATGAGGACTTCAAATGAGCAGCATGTTTCAAGATATAACTCACAATATCTCTCTCTTCTGGTCTTCCGGTGTACCCAGCAAACTCGAATATTTCAAGACTATCCAACAAGCATTTAGGAACATAGCTCTCATCATTACATTTCCAGCTAACATGTTCATACGCATCAAAGTATGGATCATCCTGAGATTATTTAGGAAAAAAAAATAATAAGAGAAAATTACTAAGACTACACTATCGAGTGGTTTTATATTGTCATCGAAGAAACTTACTTCGACGAGAAGCTTGAGAACTCTTAGTTTAGGAGAATCTTCGAGCAACCGAACAAGCAACTTCGACCAATTATCGTGGCATATAAGAAAGTTCAAATGTTCAAGCTGACTGAAGTAAATACCACTATGATACATAGACTGCACACAAAAACATATCAAAAAAAGAATTCAGTCTCAACAAAGAAAAAACAATTTAGCGTTTTAAGTGATATTATAAGAAGTACCTCATCTAGTACTGATAATGAAAGGCTTTTGACAGATGTGATTGATTCGAAAAGCCTCTCAACGTGTTGGTCAACATTAATGAGGTCTGCTTCTTCCACCTTAGGCATATGCATAATCAAATAGGACAAATCTTCTCCAGAAAGACCCGAAACTTTAAAATACTTCAAAGAAGGAGTAACTATCACATACCCATCACATGAATATTCCCCCTCTATTGGTAAACTTAGTCTCATCAAAGATGGAACAATAACAACTATGGTTTTCAAATTGTCATGCCTATCTCGTCTAATAGTCAAAGCCTCAAGAACAGGACAATATGATAGAAGCAGCCGAAGAGAATCTTCGTTTGAGTATGCCACATTTCTAAGCTTCAGAGTTTTTAAAGAAGGAAGACAAACCGTTCGAGGAACATCCACAGTAATGGTATGGCCATCAAGTTTCAAAGTCACAAGCGATGTGCAAGTATACAAGCTGCTAGGTAATAACACAACAGGTTTGGCAACACAAGACATATCACAATGGCTAATAATCAGCACACGAACGCAGCGAGAAATCGTAGTTTCAACCCAATGCTTAATATCCTCAGCTTGACATGATTTAGTATAACAATGGAGATCAAAGCTTTCTATAACTTGAGCTTTAAGTAATGGCAGATTCTTGGTGATGAAATCACGAATAGGAAGATCTGATCCGTAAAGACTCATCACGAACTTGAGTTTAGGAACCCACATCCAAAGAAACTCCCATCGTTTAGACAAAATGCTAGTTGATACAACTTCTTTTGTCGGAAGAAAGGACAATATCTTAACTAGTAATTCATCAGGTAACCCACTGATTCTGTCCATATCTTTAACAAAACCCCCAATTTAACTGTAATTTTTTAGACCCTAAAAACAAAAAAAAGACACAAGTAAACACAGTAGAACTAAAAAGGATTTGTCTGAAAGTGAAACAAACCGAAACAGAGGAAGGAGGTGAAAGCTGAGAAAACCCTAGAAAAAAACCTGTAAGTGGAGGCTGGATTTTCGCTGAGGAGATGAATCGAAAGTTAGCAGAGAAGTTCTCACTGACTCACTGAGCTCCAACATAGCTGAGTATATTTGATGTGGATATTCTTCTATGGGCTTCTAGTTGCCCATTACTAGGCCTTCCGTAAGTTTTTTTAGCCCAAAGAAACTCCCATCGTTTAGACAAAACGCTAGTTGATACAACTTCTTTTGTCGGAAGAAAGGACAATATCTTAACTAGTAATTCATCAGGTAACCCACTGATTCTGTCCATATCTTTAACAAAACCCTAATTTACTCAGCTTCGATTTTACTGTAATTTTTCAGACCCTAAAAAAAAAAAGACACAAGTAAACACAGTAGAACTTAAAAGGATTTGTCTGAAAGCGAAACAAACCAAAACAGAGGAAGGAGGTGAAAGCTAAGAAAACCCTAGAAAAAAACCTGTAAGTGGAGGCTGAAATTTCGCTGAGGAGATGAATCGAAAGCTACCAGAGAAGTTGTCACTGACTCACTGAGCTCAACACTGCTGAGTAAATTTGATGTGGATACTCTTTTATGGGCATCTGGTAGCCCATTATTAGGCCTTTGATAGGTTTTTTGAGTCTGATAATTTTTTTTTTTTTTTTTCATATGTAATTATATTAATAAACTTGTTGTGGAACCAAAAAAGAATACAACGCTCAAACAAGGAAAACTAAGGCGAAGGACAAAGTAAAAGTCCCCGGAAACACAGCCTCAGGAAAATGTGTTTTCTCCGGAAACAAAAGTCCTATGAAAGGGAAACTAAAGATACTAAACACCGAAGGAGAGAATTTCAAACCTAAACCGAAATAAGAAGAACTCTTAAACTTTTTTTTTTTGGGCTAAAAAGAACTCCTAAACTTAAAACAGAAGCAACTAGGATTAAACTTTACTAAATACATTGGTCTCAGTAAGCAAGAAGACCTCTACTTCTGATGTACCTACGGATACCCACGACCAACTCGAAAATAATATCTACTACCTCCTATCATGATGAGAGCCGATCTCTCGGAACCAGAACCAAGGACTTCATAACTCGGCAAGCAAGACCACTTGTATTCTTTTTTCGAGTTAATATCAATTTATTATAAATCGATTTGGTCTTTATTTTTGTCGTTAAATCATTATATTGATAATTAGGGAGTTTGCTTTCCTTATATGATGTTTACTAGACTTGGATATATGGGTATCCAGATCGGCTTTCAATAGAATCTAATCGAATTCAGATTTATCAGGTTTATGTATTTAGGATTTACTAGGGTAATATTAAAAGTTTGATTCGGTTTCGGTTTGCATCAGTTCAAGTTTAAAGTTACAAAACAAGTATCCGATAGAAATGAATTTTCTTCAATTTGGGTATAAAATACCCGAATATACTCAAAATCTAATATATCCAAAATATAACTCAAATATCTGAAAACACATACCCAACAATACAATTTTTACATATACAAATACATATAAAATTCACAAAACAGAGAATATAACTCAAAATTTGACAGCCAGATACTGAAGAGGATAAAGTACAAGTCATACAAAGGAAAGACAAAGACAAGAGATTAGATAGTACTATTCAGAGTAGACAAAATGACAAATAGAAGTTCTTAAACTGTTGTCATTGAACTAGAAGTAGGAAACTGGAAACAAATTGATGAATTTCTTTTGATCTCTCCTAAAATTAAAATGATAAAACAAATGTCAATTTCATGGTTTAAACTTTAAACAATGTCAAAGACCTTACAGGGTTCGTGTGAAAGCAAGTTCCACATTACAGTTAAATACCTAATTCGTTCTTGGACAACAAAAACAAGCCTAAAATCCAGAGATCGATACGACAATTCCTTGATCATTTTTCAAAGTTTCTATTCTCGAACATAACAAGATAAGCGCGAAATTGATGAAGACTTCAAATGAGAAGCATGTTTCAAGATATAACTCACGAAATCTCTCTCTTCTGGTCTTCTAGTGTACCCAGCAAACTCGAAAATTTCAAGACTATCCAACAAACATTTAGGAACATGGCTCTCATCATTATATTTCCAGCTAACATGTTCATACTCCTCTTCAAAGTATGTATCCCCCTGAGATTATTTGGGAAAAAAGAAAGAGAGATAGTTACTAAGACTACACTATAGAGTACTTTTATATTGTCATCGAAGTAACTTACATCGACGAGAAGTTTGAGGACTCGTAGTTTAGGAGAATCTTCGAGCAACCAAACAAGTAACTTCGACCAATTATCACGGCATATAAGTAGCTTCACATGTTCAAGCTGATTGAAGTAAATACCATTATGATACATAGACTGCACACAAAAACATATCAAAAAAAGGATTCAGTCTCAAGAAAGAAAAAACAATTTAGCATTTTAAGTGATATTAATAAGAAGTACCTCATCTTTAATGTCGAGTAGTACTGATAATGAAAGGCTTTTGACAGATGTGATTGATTCGAAAAGCCTCTCAACATCTTCTTCAACACTGAGATCTGCTTCTTCCACCTTAGGCATATGCATAATCAAATAGGAGAACTCTTCTGCATAAAGATTCTGAACTTTGAAATACTTCAATGAAGGAGTAACTATCACATACCCATCACATGAATATGCACCATCTATCGGTAAACTTAGTCTCAACAAAGATGGAACAATAACAACTATGGTTTTCAAATTGTCATGTCTATCTCGTCCAATAGTTAAATCCTCAAGAACAGGACAATACGATAAAAGCAGCCGAAGAGAATCTTCATTTGAGTATGCCACATTTCTAAGCTCCAGAGTTTGCAAAGTAGGAAGACAAACCGTTCGAGGAACATCCACAGTAATGGTATGGCCAATAAGTTTCAAAGTCACAAGCGATGTGCAAGTATACAAGCTGGTAGGTAATAACACAGAAGGTTTGCAAGACAAATCAAAACAGTTGATAATCAGCACACGAACGCAGCGAGATATCGTAGTTTCAACCCAATGCTTAATATCCTCATGTGGAAATGATTTAGCAAAACAATGGAGATGAAAGCTTTCTATAACTTGAGCTTTAAGTAATGGCAGATTCTTGGTGATGAAATCACGAATAGGAAGATCTGGTCCGAAATGATTCATCAGGAACTTGAGTTTAGGAACATACATCCAAAGAAACTCCCATCGTTTAGACAAAACGCTAGTTGATACAACTTCTTTTGTCGGAAGAAAGGACAATATCTTAACTAGTAATTCATCAGGTAACCCACTGATTCTGTCCATATCTTTAACAAAACCCTAATTTACTCAGCTTCGATTTTACTGTAATTTTTCAGACCCTAAAAAAAAAAAGACACAAGTAAACACAGTAGAACTTAAAAGGATTTGTCTGAAAGCGAAACAAACCAAAACAGAGGAAGGAGGTGAAAGCTGAGAAAACCCTAGAGAAAAACCTGTAAGTGGAGGCTGGATTTTCGCTGAGGAGATCAATCGAAAGCTACCAGAGGAGTTGTCACTGACTCACTGAGCTCCAACATAGCTGAGTATATTTGATGTGGATATTCTTCTATGGGCTTCTAGTTGCCCATTATTAGGCCTTCCGTAAGTTTCTTTAGCCCAATAACCTTGTTTTTCTTGTATTCATTTCTTTAAAGTTAATATCAATTTATTATAAATCGATTTGGTCTTCTTTTTCTTTTTTTTTGTAATATGCTATAATATCCTATATTTATTTGATAATTTTAACCTATATTTATTTTTACTTATAACCTAAATCGAATCTCCCTAAAAGCTCACTTAAAATCGGTCCGTAATTACAACCTAAATACCTAAGCCCAAATGCGTTTGGTGTCGATCAACACGAACACCCAAAACTAAAACTTGATTCGTAGGTGTTAAAAATAAGAAGGAGAAATCAAATAAAAAATTAGATGGTGTATACAATGGAAGAGAGGATCATATTTTGGTCTTAGTCGTGAACTCTAAGAGATAGAAGGAAGTACATAATTTTTGAGCTCTTTTTTCAATTTATGACTATTGGGAAGTTTTTTGAGGCATGTTTATACCTGAAGAGTAAGGATCTTCTGATGGAGACCTTTTTGATATTTTTGTTGTTATTTCTAGAGTGATGGTTGTCTTTTCCAGTGCAAATGTTTTAGCCTTATGCTAGTACTTGACCTTGTATTCAATCTTGTCTCCAAAGCATCTTAATGGAGTTAAGGTAAATGTGGAAGAAGGGTTTCTCTTGTGAGGCTAGTTTTTCTCAAAGATCTTGTGAGAGTTCTCCTTAGTTGTTTAAATACTTTTCTTCCTACCATTTTTGTTCTTTTCGTTTTGGAAGGGTGAGCGGCATTCATTTCGACATTTCTTTCCTCCATAACGCGCTTTGTGTTTCTTTAACATTGTGTAACTTTTTTTAATTGATAAGATACTTTCGTAATTGCATTAAAAAGTATCATTTTGTGCTATTACGCGGTTTACCAATTGACGCAAAAAAAAAAAAAAAAAAAAAAAAAAACAAAAATTAAA